>JAOUZG010052814.1:1481642-1493198 GCA_026289955.1 Argiope argentata
TCTATTGTGTTATTATTATATTTTAATATCTACCTTAAATTTCTATCAGAAAAAATGCGTTCTATAAAGAATCTTTCAAAGAAGACATTATTACAATTTATTTTATACACCGGCTCTCTTGTATTAGACGAACATAAAACCCGAATTAAATAAGCAATTTCTTGAAGAATTCTTAACAAATTATGTTATCCGGGTATTTAAAAGACAGTATGAGAATATTCCGAAAAAAATGAAAAAGAAATTTAATTTCTTTTTTAATTATATTTGTTAAATTTTTATTCATTTTAGATTCACTTTCATGGGTGTTGAATTGAATTATAGCTGCCTAAATTAGAAGTAAATTAAGATGGTCATAAAATTACATTCTTCTTCACTTGTGCGTTATATGATATTTAATTAATTTAAAGAACATTTTTTGCTGTTTCATTTATCGATCCAATTTATTGTTTCGCATCTATATTTACACTTTTATTTCTGAAATTTAATCAAGTGATCCAATCGGACATGGAATGATTTTCGTGGGAGTTGCCATCTCTTTATTACTAAACTGCGTAGATCATTTGAAAGAAAATATACCTATGATTAAAATAATTTCATCATTCCCTTTTAATTAAATTTAGTTTAAGCGAAAATTCACTTTTCCAATTTTAGGGGTAATACATAACGGCAAGTAAACGGAGGTAGAAAAATGCTACTTTTTAAAAGTTAATACAATCTTTACTTTTGTTATTAGATTAGACATCGGCTTTCCAAATTAATTTTTTCATTACTCATGTTAAATATCATGGTCACACTGAAACACTATTTATATAAGATAATATATTAATTAGTGCTTAACAGTATTTATTATTTATGCAACAATGAAGATGGTCATAGTTAAATTAATTGTTAGAATATTGAATATATTCAATGGATCTTAGTAACTACAAACCAATTAAGCTTATTTCGGTTTGGATTTAAAAAAATGGATTATGTGGAAAATTCGGTTTAACATTATTAATGAACCAAATGCAATTGTTGAGACTCTCTCTGAATTTTATTTCATTCAGTCGTTTCTCCACTAATAGGATTAATGATGCGATTCGCAATATAAAATAATTCACTCGCAGTTAATTTGATTATTATTATTATAATTCTATTTTCAAAATGTTGCCATCAGTATATTGGGTTCTCGATTCCGACTTTAGAATTTTTAAAGTAAGTTGAAGTTCTAGCATGCTTTAAGTAAAATCTAGTTTTTCAACCAAAGGAGCTCGTAACAGCAGATGCAAATCGCATCTATTTCTGTGAAGTTTTTGCGTGAAGAGTTTATACCAATTCTTACGCTGCTGCGGAGTAGCAAATGAATTGAAGACAGTGAGTGACCTTCAGCTAGAACAATTCCAGGTTACCGGGTTAAAAGTTGATAATTCGCTTCTATTGGTTGTTTAGTTCGTTCTAGTCTAGCAGTGTTCACAATAGTTATCTTATATGCCTTATCTAAAGAAGTTTGTGAAGGCTAGACAGAATCGAAGTGTCTGTATTATGAAAGAATTTATTCTCATGAAAGTAAAATATCATTTTTCTCAGATTGCACTGATTTTATGCTAAAATATAAAGATCATTCTGAAGGAACTAAAGGACAAGACGACTCTACTGATTTTGCAGCAGATACAGGTACTGTTGGTACCCTAGAACTCAGCCACAGCAGATAAATGGTCGACAAGTTACCATTTCTTTGACCGAAATGTCGTATGGTCAGCACTAACGCAACTGTGTTTCTTTTAAAATTAAAATAAATATTAGCTTTGTTTCTGATAAATAATTTTTGTTCCCTTTTTATTTTTTTGAAAAATTTAAAAAAATAAATAATAGATCAGTTGATTTTTCGACATTACGGATTGCAGAAGTTTTGATCACAGAAGTTCCGTTGCTGTATGATCTGTATCTGTATAATCAATGATCTTTATCTGTAAAAAATCAAATTATTCATTTGAAATCAATTGCGATTAATTAATTTTAGATCACCACTAATTATATAAAATATATTTGATTGTTGGAATTTAAATCATACTTTTTAAAAGTATGAATAGCTTATAGTACTGATAATAAATAAAAATAATGGTCTTGCATTTTTAAAAATATATAAAAAAATATTTCATTAAGATAAAAATAGGAACTAAGAACATTGTGCCATTTCTTAAAATAATAATGAAGTGATTTTAAGCATATGTAATGATTTTTGTACTATATGATTAAGAAACTAAATGATGAAACAATTAAAACTCATCTTAAGATGGAACAGTTAATTATAAATATTGGTTTTTAAGTACCAAAGGTTACATTCTTTATTTAAATTAAGATATTTCTAATTGCCTTTATATCTTACTTTTCAATCACATGTTCACTTAAGGGTGAATATAAATAAAAACTGTTAAAGCAACTTAGCTTAGTTAGAAATCATTTACAAGTTTTATAACCTGTTGAAAATACAGCAATAAAATTTAATTGCATCTGGTAAAAATAAATAAATAAGAGAGTATGACTATAAAAGGAAAATCGTATTGAAAACTGCAGTCAAAAGTGAAAAAAATTATCAAAGACTTTTCATTACTTAAAGAAATTCCAATGTATATACTAACCGAAACTATGTACCCCATCCTTTCATCTTGGAATTTAAATCAAAAGTATTAAAAATAATTTAAAATATAAAATTATTATAAGAGGTGACTTTTTTTATGTAGATTATTTGAAGTAGGATAAGGAGCATTAGAAAAGTAAACATTTAATTAATATAAATGATGAGAACATTTCTTGTGCGTTATCGAGTACAATTAGCAAATTCCATCATAACAAAATTGCCGTTGCCACTCAGCATCACTAAATACAGGAATAATAAAATTACAATTAAACAAGAACCTTACTCTATGAACAAAAATAAATAAATAAATGCTGTTCTAATCTTTATTCATTTGGAGAAATAAATCAAAAGGTATAATTAATTATAAAAATAAACTCTGTGTCCTAGAAATTTATGAATTTATTAAAAAAATAATAATTATGATATCTTTATCATTCCATTTAAGTTACATCACGTTCTGCATTTCATCAAATTACTCGTTTACTCTGATGTAATCACCGGCATTTTGGAACACGAAAGTGCAAAATGTGCTTCCATCTCTTTATATACAATTGGAGCACTCGCCACAGTTTGCCCCGGAAGAGTCATGAATAACGTTGCTCTCTTATCCAAACATTCATCAACCGAACGCTGTTGGTGCCCAAACGTTCGTTAAACACCCAATCAAGTGCTCGCAGCCGCTCATACCTCTTCTGCTATTGATTTCACAACAGGAGAGTTGAGTTGTGTCGAGGGAAGTGAAACAAATTTCGGGTGTCGAGGGTTGTGCGTTATATCTCTCTTAATTCCTCTGACTTATTCATAACTTGGTTTATCTGTTGTATAGCGAAATAGTTTAGATCTAAATAAAAGAAAGGAAATAAGAAAAAGAAATCTACGATCACAAATTTCAAGTTTTCATGTGAGAACATTATAATTTTTAAGTCATTATTTGTGTTAATTAGTTTGTAATTAGCAGTCTTTATTCCTCTATTACATATATATGTATATATCTGTACTACTACTATAAAAAGGGTCGGGATGGTCTGGTTGCTAGAGCATTGGACTCGTACTCCTTAGGTCACGAGTTCGAAACTTACCGAGTGTGCGGCGACTGGCACTCGTTAAATTTCTTCTTGGTTGCAAAGCCCTCCAAATCGAGAGTAATATCACTGGGGGTACTGGGTCAGAGATGAACGTTCTATGTTCCAGGTTTAAATTACGATCTGAGATGTATGAATGAATTTGCTCGAATCTAGTCCGCTTCCTAAAAGTTTGCGACGAGTGTGTAGCTAAGTTTTACTCTTGGCCCTAGATGACGCTACTTGTAAAACAAAGAGACGTATTTCTTAGGCTTAAAATCTGCTGATCGTATCAGCGGAGGCTTGTCTACGGCAAGTGCCATTAGTCACAACATACACACAAATACACTATTATAAATGTGAGCGTTTGTATGCATGGAGAGGAGATGTTACTTAATCGCGCTAGAACGACTGAACGACATTGGATGAAATTTAACTTAGATATAGATAACAGTCTAGAATAAAGCATAGGCTACTATTTATTCCGGTTAATTGAGCAGTTATTTTTTTATTATTTATAATAACTAAATTTCCCTCCAATAAAATCTTCGTCTCCCCACGCCAAAGGATTAAAACTTAAGTTTGTTTTTTTCCCACTCTAATGAGGTTAGATTAACCATGTTTTCGAACGATTATTTTAAAAGATTCTGTTTATTTTCATAATGCTTGATGTATTTAAAATGAAACATTGTTAATTAATCAATTTTTCTGATTGCTTTTGAAGTACTTTTGAATTAAAATAAAGCAATTTAAATAAAAATTAAAGCAATTTAAAATAAAGCAAATTACAATTTCCAAGCTGTATAGCGTTACCCCAACCGGCGTAGAAAACCCACGGATTTGCATTGTACAAATTGGCATTGAAAATACACACATGCCCAATATGTTCTGTCTTATTTTCAACGGATATGGACTTTATTTTGTTATGTCTAAACATAATTTTTCAAATAAATTATTTATATCAGTTGCAATTTTTTAATAAAAAGTAACTAAACTAAAAACTTGCTTTTTACACTTACGTAGGAATTGACTTTGAAAAATATTTTTTATAACATTTGTTTTTCATAGTATTTCAACAAAAAAAAAACCAGTACTTGTGTGTGAATTATATGACATTGGTAAATACCAAATATATATATTTAGAAAGATCCGATATTTTGATAATTTAGAGTGAGAATTCTGCTGATTAATTGAGGGGATACGGTTAATACATAACAAATAGAAAATAGAATATGTATTTTGGATATCTTTTTTTTTTTTGATCGATTGAAATAAAAATCTGTCATATTGCAATTGCTGTCACAAAATCAGGCATCCGAAAGATGGTCTATAGTAAAAACTGACAAACTGTCTATCCACTATCTAGGTTGTCATCACATTTACACGCTTTCAAAAGCAAAAATTAAAAGACCATTATCCTCTTAGTTGATACAATTTCAAGTTTTTATACGGATTTGTTAACTGGAAACCAATTTTAAGCACCATATTTTATCCATTTAAACTTTACATTTTGCAATTAACTTGTTTATTGTATTTTAAAAACTTGATATATTGATTTTCTCTGAATGTGTTTCTTTCAGAATTTGATAGATATCTACTCATTTTATTTAAAGACAACAAAACAATTTTCATTTGCCAGATCAAAGCCTTTTTTTTGGTTATCATATATATTTACAAATAATCATAATTCCAGAAATGCATTTTTCAGATTGCAAATTCAGCAGATTATTCAACCACTTTGTTTTTAATGGTTATCACACTTCCTTTTTCTATACTCCATCTATGAGAAAGTAATAACTTTTCTTTAATAAGAGATCCAGTCGAGTTTTAATTTATCATTTTAACATTATTTTAATTTCTACTTTGATGTAATAATTCTGATTCGGTAAATACTGCTACTGCTGAAACCTCCACATTATCCTTTCTAGCCACATTAGTAACATTAGTTTGATACCTTATAAATAATTTGTGAATCAATTGATCCATGTACTAATTTTTAATGCAGCTGCTATTTATCTTACAAATATTACATCTTATATTAGAATCAATGTGCGAAATTAGTTAAAGATATTCCCAAGAGAAAGGAGCCTCGTTTAATGGTACAGATGTTGAAGCTTGTGTCATAATACATGCAAGATAATTCTATCTCTTTAACGAATTGCTTCTCGGAGGCATTTAGAATGTTTAGGTGACGAATGAGACTCAGAAATTAGGTGTTTCTCCAGGAAAACTTAATTGAATTTTGATTGAAAATTTAATTGAGATGATGAATTTGACTACTTTGTATAAAATTTTGCATTAGTAGTTGCCATTTCAGGAATGATACATTATTCGATTTCTACTCTGAATTAAGAATCTTATTACTATCATTTTATATTTTGTGATACAAAATAACGATGTATCAAATTGATGGCGAGAATACATTTGAATTACTTTTTTCACACTAAAAGGGACAGAAAAGATTATTGAAAAGATATTTTTTATTGTATGAAGAGGCAAAAAATAGTCAAATGAAGAAAATAATGTATGTTTATTTTATTGTGAATTAGAATTTCCCACTTTTTGTTAAATTTGGGGCACACTTTGAAATTGTATATAGTTTGAGAATAATTGATAAATCGGTTAGAAATTTAACAAAAAGTAATTACTATAAATATAATATAGATATTTTCGAAACAAAAGCTTTTGAGAAATAAATTTTCTTATCATCTTGTCATCTGATGATAATGTCATGTCCACGTTACAATGGGAAAAAAATGTGTTTTAGTCTCGTAATTATATAAAACTAGCCGCCTTTGGCGACCAGTCGGTTCGCCAGTATTAATGCTCGCTAAAACTTTCATATACTGTTTTATGTAGCTGTGTTTCATAACAGGTTTCTCACAAAAATATTTTTAAACCAAATAAATTTTGATAATCATATGATTCATTTATGGTATTATTATCTTCAGATGTTCTGTTTATTGTATTACTCATCTTTCTCTTTCTATCCGAGGAATGATTGTCCCGGAATTGATATTTTACTTAAATAGTGGAGGGAAAGGTCTAAAATTCTACGTTTTTATAGAATAGTGAGATTCAAATTTTCATAAATGTAAACACACTAAACAAATAAAGACACAATTGGTTTTCAAGGGATGCGAAGCTTGGAAAATGCCGCGCACAGAGGAAATAATGGTGACCCCCCCTTCTTTTCATTATTTTTTTCTTCCTTGCCCAGACTTTATTTTGAGCAGGCAAAGATTAAATATTCATACCAATTAATAATAAAAGCAACTATTTTCTTTCTTTTTTAAACATCCCGTTATCTATGAATGAAAACCAACTGACTTCGCGTATTTCTTTCTAAACAAATGATAATTTATTACTTCCTGCTATCTTACTCAGTTGGTGTGGGGGGGAAGGAAATGAAGATTTTTGGCGGGAAAGTAAGAAAAGTGTCGTTTTAACTATTTTCCTCGCAGTTTTTTCATTTTTTCTCTCCATAAGAACCATCCCCGTGTCTTAACGAAAATATTATTAAAAAATTAGCCGAATCGGTCCAGCCTTTCTTTAGTTTTGCGCTTAGCAACGCATTTTGAGATCCATTTTTATTAATATAGATAGATTAACATTCTAAAATTGAAACTACTTTCAGCTAGTAGAGGAATTCTGAAGCCTGGATAATTATTTTAAATCCATACTTTACTGTGAAACCACCAGAAAATATAAAAGGGATTAGTAAAATAGGTAAAAACAAATATAGTTTCTCATCTCTTCATTTTAATCAGTAATAGTGCGTTTACGTTTGAGTCTTTTTTTTTTTAAAAAATGAATCAAATCTCTCTTCCTTTTACTTTCTCCTTTTTTTATA
Source organism: Argiope argentata (assembly GCA_026289955.1). NCBI lineage: Eukaryota > Metazoa > Arthropoda > Arachnida > Araneae > Araneidae > Argiope > Argiope argentata. Next base: position 1,489,177 of record JAOUZG010052814.1, read on the forward strand.
TATAAAAACCAATCACTTTTGTCACCTTTGTTTTATTTCAAATTTAAATGACTACTTCAAAGATTCTTTTAATTTGCATGCAAATGATCTAAGACTGCTAATTTCCGGTCAGTTTTTTTTTGTTCTTAAAATCTGTATATAAGAAATAGAAAGTAATCCTTTTATTGAAAAAAGGATCAATTTAAATTTATTTCAAGCACAAATGATCTGTAATCTTTGGAAATAGAAGATATTTTTTAAAAATATATATTAAATATATATTACAATTATATTCATTGTCAGTTTTTATTTTAAAAAAACATGATTTTCGAAATGCTATATTTTACTCCTTAAATCCTATTTATCGCATTTAAAAATATTAACTAACAGAGTAATCCTTCTCTTTAAATAAAATGTCATTTTATTGAAAGACATTTCATGTTTACAAAATTAAAAAACATTCTAATTACCCCTTTTACTAAATGGATATGGACTAAATGGATACTTCTTTTTCAAAATTTAAGAGCATTCTAAAATGAAGGAAATATTCGGAAAAAAAGAATATTATTTCAGTGTATGAAGAATTTCATCAAATTTTTAAATTATATGAATAATTGTTCCCTCCATTATTTTAGATTTAATATAAAAATACAGGTAAATTTTTTGTGGTGGATAAGGTAGTGAATAAGAAGGGCTATTTTTAAATTAACTAAAATGCTTTCATCTCACGTCGGCATGAAGAATTATACGCAAGTGCTTTGCCATTTCTGACTTTTATATTTGCACAGACACAAATTACGGCTACAGTTGGATTGCTGGCAGATAGGTGGATAATCGCTAAGATTCATTTCCTAGTTTTAAATGCTGAGCCGTAGATACCCATGTGCTAGCCTTTATTATATCGAAAGCCATGATGAAATGAAAAACAAATCACAGCAGAATTAATATAATTCCGTGCACAGCAACAACAAAATAAGTAGTCTTTTCAATAACAAAAAACACTAAATCCTGCAACTTTCAAAAATATTAACTTTTTTATTTCAAATTTTAATTGAACGGGACCGTAAAATTTCAGTCAGAATAATTAGCTCATATCTTATGAGGTAAAGGTTAGAGAAAAAATTTCACGTATTTCTAAAACTAATCTTTCCAACAAATCCGAAGATAAAAATGCATGCAGGAAACTCAAAAAGAGTATGCAGCTGTAGAAAGGGTTAGTGAAATAACATAAGTAAAGTTTTCGCACTGGGCACGAAATGAAATGGCAATAATCATGGCCGAAATTAATTTATTTACAAAATTTAAACATTTTTAATATTAACCACGCGACACGAACAAACACACACAACACTTAAAAGTCTCACTGGAATCTCATCTACCGCGCAGCTAGCTTTGCGCAGCTCACGAACTTCCCTTTGTAAATTCCCTAAGGGATTATCTGTAGGCGGGGAAATAGATGAACCTTACTACATACATCTGACAAAAAATACAATTCAACATTTGGAACACAGCATTTGTAATTCTAGACACTAACTGAGCTAAAGAAATCAAATTTAAAATGACTCATCCGAAAGAACATGACAGCCATTCTTGGGTCCATTAATTGGTGAACAACATTTACATTTCAAATAACAGTATTTTGATTACAGCACCTCAGAAGCATTGTTGCCATTGTGATACAGCATTTCATCATGCGATAGACCATTCATTTCACCATGCGACACCTTCAAAGCATCCAAACTTTTTAGGAAACCAGAACTAAAACACAGACAAGAGTGATTAAAAAAGAATTACCATCAAACTCTCATGATAATTGAAATCAAATTCATATGATAATTGAAGTCTACCATGACAGATATTTTGTTCCATTTTTCCTGGATAATCCAGGATGAAGTTGTTTTCGTTTGAGATGAAACATGATGTTGTTTTGATTTGAGGTATTTGAAACTTCAAAATGCATGGTAATGAAATTCAAAATTTATATCTTTTGAAGAATATATTACGCGCTTTTAGAGATATTGGAAAATTATAAATAAGGTTGTTACATTTTAGCAAATTTTCACCAACAAAAAGTTACAACTTTACATGAAGTCTGATATGTACCTAGTTCTCCTTTCTAGCCACTAAAGTGCAGGGTTGTGAGAAGTTATCGAACGAAGAAACACACACGCACGCACGCACACGTGTGGGGTGTAATTGCATTTTTATTTTTGAATTTGAGCTCAAAACATGCTTGTATTTTTGTATCCAGAAATGTTATTCTATAAGAGAGGAAAAAGAGAAGCAAAAACAGTGGCTTTTTGTTGTTTCAACTAACAAAGAAGATTAAAATAAAACTTTAATTAAAAAAATCATATGAAATAAAAATCTAGAAAAAGAACCATCAAATGTCAATCTCAAGAACACTTAACATGAAGAAGAATGTATCATAAATATTTCAAATCGATATTGACATTGTTTTAGAAAAAGTTTGACCTCACAGATAAAGACAGTTTAGTCAAAAAAGGCTTAAACGAAAAACTAATTTTTATTTTTTCAAAACTTGAGTGAAAATTTTGAAATTCAACCAGGAAAGTTTAACTAAAGTGGAAAAAAATAAAAATTACACTTCGGCAGTCAAACTAAAGGTTATTTAAATATATTCTTAATATAAATCAATTGATAAAATTTTATTTTCAAATTAATGTAATTAATTCCTAAAATTAATGATGATAAAATGATATTTAGGGTTACTCTCAGAAACAAGTATATTTATTTCTATAAAATATGAAATATCTTCCTTTTAGTAAATTCTCTAAGAATCCTACTATTTTTCGTTTAGCCTAGCAATTTTGCTGAAAGATTCAAATACCCTCTTTATATACGTCATTTAAAAAAGGAGTCAGCAATTGTGTGGTTTCTTAAACATAGAAATTTCTTTGTCAGCATAAAAATAAGTTCAAAACATGAAAGATATTGCTGTGTCAAGCTTTTGACTGGTTTAACACAAAGCACTTTTCAAAGATTACTCATTCGAATATGATATCCCCCACATCATATGAGCTGAAACGACAAATTCTCCTGCAAGTGGTTTACTTTTGTAACTTATATTTTGAGATACCCTTAGTTGCATTTGCGCTTATTTCAATAAATGTTGAACTCATCTAAATGCTTGACGAAAACTCAATTTTCATAAAATATATACCATTTCCATATGAATTTAAACATGAAGATCATGCCTCATTCTTTGAAAAAAGATCTCAGTGTTCTTCTTTTTGAAATCTATTCAACAAATTATAGTTTATAAATAAAAAATATCAATGTTATTTAAAAATTAGTGAATCACATTATCATTACCAATACGATCATATTCCGAATAAAAGAATTATTATTTTTTTCTAATAAATTAGTTTTACGTACTTTTTCAAGAGTCTTCTTGAAAACGTGAGCAACAAAAATAATAATAAAATCAATTACTCATCAATCATTTTATAATTTCTATTTTCTTCGTCATTTGTATTTATTATTTTAAAATTATTTTTATTGCTGTTTTCTTTCCAAAGGGAACGTAAAATTATTTATATAATTATGAATTTGAGATTTATTTTTCTCCTTTTTAAATTTTTTTAATACTTTTATGTTTATTAAATCAGAAAACTTTATATGAAAAAATAAAATAGTATTTAAAAAGCATGAAATATTGTGTTTATTTATACTTTAACTTTTAACCTTTTTTCAATACTTTTATTATAAATCATTAAAACGAAATAAGAAAACCTTAGTAATTTTTTTTTGGTTAATTTCTATTTTGGATAAAGAATTATATGATGTAGAGACAGGTTTCAGTTACATCGCCAGATTTTACTTGAATAACAGGTTTAATAAGAAATTAATGCTCTCAATTTAAGGATCATTTTAAAAATATTGGAGTAGATTCTCATAGTTTCTTAGCAATTTCATGTTTAAGACAAATCATTACCAAAATTCACGTTTTAGAAATTTTATTAAATTTCATTATATTTTTATAATACTTGAGTAAAGGCTTAAAACAATATATATATATA
>JAOUZG010052814.1:1498198-1517193 GCA_026289955.1 Argiope argentata
ATTTCATACTCTCGGCACACTCTTGATACTGTGGATCGCGGAATGTTTAATTCACTAATGATATCCGCAATGGAATGACCCATGCGTCTAGCTCCAACTAACATTCCACGTTCAAAGTCTGTTACATCTCGTCGTACCGCCATAAATCACGAAAACCTGTTCCCATGAATAACTTGAACACAAATGAAAGCTCTGGAAAACGAACTGCGCATTTATTCTTTTTCGGTGCGATACTACTGCCATCTGTATATTTGCATATTGGTATCCCATGACTTTTGTCACTTCAGTGTATATTGTATAGATATGAAAAATTTCTTTAATAATTTAATCTTTAACGTGTGCAGATATGGCGGAGTAGAATTTTCCATCATTGTACAATCTTTACCACATTCTGAGCCCAACCAATGCAATTGGTTTTTATTTCTCTCACTAAAAATTGCCTTTGCCAGAAAGGAAGAGTTATCTGATCGATCTAGAGGTAATGTACAGAAGAATGCCATCTAATAAATCTGGAGGTGGATCCTTTTCTTATAACATTCATCGTATTACTGAGTCACGGAGACATTAAACAAACGAAGCATTTGACTCTGTGATGACTTGAATTGAATTAAAAAAAAAAAAAAAACGATTTTTCTGACTGAATTTCAATCCCGATTTTCAAAAGTTCTTAAATTCTTTTTCTTTATTTTAAATCCAAAGGTTATTTTCTCGCAAATTAAATATTACAAGCTTAAAGAATTGTTTCAGAACAATATCTGGATCATAATGAATAAGATTGTGCTGTTAAAATAAATCGATAGATAATAATTCTGCTATTTACAGATGCATATATCATACGTTATTCAACAGTATGACTTAAATTACAAACTAATTTGAGTCCCAGTTGAAACAGTTCATATCTAGTGTTATCAAAATAATGTTGAAGAAAAGGATGAAATATGCAGACATTTCAAGCGAAGTTGAAATTTTTTAAAGAAAAGATAGTAATAAAACCAAGATAATGTTTTTTTTTTTTTTTTTTGAAAAATTGTTCTGAATTTAAAAATTTTCTGATAATTTTGATAAAATAAAATCGTTTCAATTCCAAAAAGGACAGTAGCGAATTATCAATAATTTATAATTTGTGATTAACTGTATTCGTTTTAAAAAGAAGGAAAAAAAAATCAAATTTATTATATATTTCTGAAATTATAAAAGGATTGTTTTATTTAAAAGGGATTATTTCAAATTTGTTTTTAAAACGTTAATACAATAATTGAAAGAAGAAAAACAATGCTGCTCATTTTTCTAAGTAAAAAAAAATTCATTTGTTTAATAAGAAATTGAAATACATTGTAGAAATTCTGAAAAAAGGACACGCTTGATCTGATCAAAACCATCACCATATATTTTCTTAAATAAATTATTTGCTTACATTTTAATACTCTAAATGGAGCAAGAAAGAGCGAATATATTTAATGTATTATTTTGAAATATTGAATGTATTATTTTCAATGGGAAATAAAATAATTCACTTTATTTTTGTAAACATGAAATCCATTTTTTTTATTAAAAGAGACGTTCTCTGACTGAATAATCACAAAAATAAAGTAATTAAAAACTTTCATCCTTAACTTGATGATCTGCAGCTTGTATGGAAGACATAAATAAACAAGGAATCCATTGATTCTTCCTTTTTTGAAACGGTTTTCCCTGACAGCAATGTAATGAAAATGATGCAGTTAAAAACTTTCATCATTAATTCGATGAGTTGTAGCAAGTATGGAAAACATAAATAACACCATTTCCTTAATTAACCCGATAGTTATCTCAACAAATCTATTTATAGCTCATTATTCCGAATTGCTCAACAAAATGGCATGTATAATTTAATTTACTGATAATCACTTTCAACAAACGCTAGTTTTCACCTAGTTAACATTCAGCTTCTGTCTTCGCCTAACATTAAGGGCGTAGTTTTGATATTAATATTTAATTCAATGAAGACTGTTTAAACATGTTTTGACGGTCTTGACAAGCCGTTAATGCAAGAGATTTTCTAGTTTTCCACCATAACCAGCTTGAGGCACTACAAGGTTCGATGATCAAGCGGTAGTTACATTTACTCCTCTATATTCGCTCATGCTTTGAGGAAAATTGAATAAGTGGAGTTTCTGCTTTTACGATAAGGGAGAGAATAAACATAAGGTGTACGAAAAGTAGACTTCGTTTTCGAAATTTTAACAGTTTGCTTTCATGTTGCATATAGACTCAGCCAAACTTGAGTAGAGTTGAATATTTAAAGGACAAGGTTTAGTTTTTCTTTCTAACTCATTGAAAATTTGTGCTTAAGTAAAATTCTTTTTAAATCGATAAATATCATTTATATGACATAAGGAATCTATAATTTGAATAAGTCATTTCAAATTCTTTTTATTATAATAAAATTAAATTCTAAATTCAAACCAGTCATTTCAATTTTTTTAATTAACATATCAGAACATGATGTTGTTATGGGGATGAAGCTTTTGGCTTCAACAAAAATCCGTAAGGCGAAAAATTTAAATTTTATTATTTGCTCGAGCATCTCAAAAAAATCAGCTTTCAACAACGCGTTTCCATTATATTCACAAAAGCTTTGATTTTAAAAAAATAAGTTAATGACTATAGAAAATAAAACCTAGAAAAATGTCATTTTGGGCACATGATTATATAAAACGAAATAAATGAAAAATGTGATATTTTTTAAAACAATGAATGCGAGACAAAGTTTTTTGGATAGTTTGAAATACTAAAGTTGCTAATTTAATGAAACAATTAAATTATAATTTTAAATATAATTTAATAAATATAATTAAATTATAATTTTAAATATAATTTAATAAAACACAATTAAATTATAATTTAAAATATAATTTAATGAAATACAATAAAAATATAATTTAACTTGCAAAAGCACGTAGCGATCTGCCATTCAAGATATTAAGTTCTGACATGATACATTGAAATATTTATAGCAGATTTCCTTTTAATTTTAATTTTAATAACAAAATTAATTTCTAAATTCTTACTAAATAGAGAAATTTTGATTTGCAGCATTTCTTGAACATCTTATGTGAAATATGGTCTCTTTAGAAGCTTTTTGCACACGTTTTAATAAATATATAAACGTATTAAACGTATTAGTAGTATTATTAGTCATATGCCATCCCCCCAAGTGGCACCTCGAGTTGAGGATACGAGGGTTCCGGTATGGCGGTTGAATCTCTCCGCCCTGGAGCATACATTCAAAGGTCAGGTTAGGCTCTTCCAATCGATTATGGGATGTAATTCTTATGGGAAGAGTTGTACCGTGGTCGGTGATGGCCATTAGGACTGAACTATAGTTTACGCCAGTGTTACAGTCACAGCCGTCCAATCATTCAGCTCTAGTGGTTTAAATTCATGTACCTTCGGGCGGCTCAGAGAGTCTGGTTTGACTTACTCATATGCCATTCCCTTGGGTGACACCAAGAATTGAGGATAAGAGACTTCCGGCATGGTGGTTGGATCTCGCTACCCTGAAGGGTATAGGTGGGGGGCTAATAGGTTGAGAGGTATGCAATTCTAATCAATGACTGAATAAAAGAAAAGGGTTTTACCGTGGTCGGTGAAGACTCAGCCATAGTTCCCATCAGTGTTGATATTGCGGTGGTCCGGTCATTCAGTTTTATGTTTTATTCCATGTACCTACGGATAGGTCTGAGTATCTGTTATGAATATTTCACATTCCATTGACGAACGATAGTTACGAAAGAGTCTATTATAAGTCAGTGCTTAACACTGAACGTATCATACACTAAGTGCACATGAGCAATTTCAAATATTTCAGTCATTATGCTTTTTATTTATCGAAGTCAGTCTTTGAGTCACTTAAAGCTTTGAGTCTATAAGCTTTTGTAAGTACAGACAGATAGATGGTCAGTAATTTGATTGATGAGTTTCAAACTTTATATACATTTTAAATGATAAAAATGTGATCTAAATTTTATTTATCTATGTTGTTAGGATTTTAAATTAGTGCATTTACATACATGCAAAATAAAAAAGTACAGATTGACAAAATGACCAAACTTTCGATATATCAAGCACCAAATCTGATAATATCTAAAAATTAGATGTTACATTTGGGAATGAATTTTTATCCATATAACTTTATTCGCCAGATTTATTACGCTAACTTATATTTGGAGGGTTGATATTCACGGACTTCCTCCCTTAAAAATTTGAAAAAAAATCTGCAATTTGGGTGTAAAATGCTAAATTATATCTTCCTTTCTCAAACAGCTTTTGAGTTATGCGACAAATAAACCTATACAGGCAAGCATAGCAACTAGATACATATGGTTTAGAAAGTGTTTTTTGAATTGAATGACGTCGCTATCTCTTAAATTAGAAAAACTGATATTTTTTTACTATTTCAATGCTTTATATTTGCATATTTTATATAACAGAAAGTAAAAATTGGTATAATTATCCAGTTAATAATGAAAATGCTGATTAAATCATTGATTTTCTGGTCGTACATTCTAAACATGTTTTTTTATTGATGTCTACTAATAAAATAGGATGACACTAATATATCATACTTTAAATGTGTATAACTAAAGCTATATATTATATTTCTAACAAATGAAATAATGGAAGTTTTCCTCATATTATATATTTTTAATCACATAAAAAATTAAACCATTTGTTTTAAAAAATAAGTGAAAATGAGTTATTAGTAAAGTTAATGTATTTTTAAAACCAACCAATATTTTCACGGTACATTCTATATCTAGTCTATATTTTATAAAATAAATAATATTGAATATCAACATATTATCCTCATTTCTATTGGATAAAAGTAAACAAAATATATAAAACATTAAACAATGTTGTTCCTTTTTCTTTTGCTTCCAATATATTAAAAAAGAACAATTTTACATTAAAAAATCATCAATCTTACCTGCCTTTATTGAAAAACTGTGTCTACACACAAGCTCTAAAATTATTTAAGATATTTATAATATATAAAGTAGAATATAGAAATAAAAACAACCTAATACTGCTAAAAATGTATTGAGAAATGACATTAACTATGCCAATAGGTATAATAGATACTTTCAAACAATGATTTTAATGAAACATATCCATTTGTTCTCATTAAAGGGGAAACTCATATAATTACTTTTGAAAATTTGCCCCAGACTTTCATGGGAATTGGAAGACTCTTTTATGAGCAGTCACGTTCTGTATAATGCTAATCAGGGTAACATTCTTTATAAAGCCCAATATTATTCTAAACGAACATCGAATGTTAATCATTCTGAAGTAGGTTGTTTTTCAAACTTAATCGATCATGAATTTATTCAGTTATGCAGATCAATTTGAAGACATGCATTTATTTTATTTTCTTTAATTAGAAATTTCAAAATTATTGAAACTCTAATGTATCTAATATCAAATAAATACTTACAATACATTTGATAAGCATATTACTCGGTAAATCATAGTTCCATAATGCAAAAATAAAGAAATGGCAAAAAATAGAGTTTAAATTCTGTTTTAATACTAAGATTAAAAGGAATTAATATATTTACAGACAATGTTTCCGAATTTAAAAATATATTTATTTAGATATTTTTCTTTTTACACGTTACAATCAAGTATTTTTAAGCAGAAGAGTTTTAACAAGATAACTTATTCATACTAATTTTCTTAAGCTTTATTTTTTATTTTACTCGTAATTAATCAATTTCAAAAATTATTAGGATATATATGTTCTGTGATTAATATCCCTGTATTTGTATTCATTGATAAAATTTAAAATAAATTTTATTTGTCTATTTAATAATTTTAGAGGATTATTTACACATGTTTTTTTAACCTTTTCATGATAAATATCTTAGAAAATAGCATTAATATATATCAGTAATTATGCGTTCAGTTAGTTCAATTTGTCGAATTTATATAAGAGTGCTTGACAAATTAAGTGCTTGAGCGAAAAATAAATCTTTGGACAGGATAAGCGTTAAATTAGCCAAATAAATTATTTTTCTATAATACTGATTTTTTAAAATAACTTCGTCTCTTTTAAACTTTTCAGAATTTACTAAAATATCTATACAAAAAAAGAAACCAGTCATTATATAAATAATTTGAATCTATATGAATCATATTTGTAACGATAAATTATACTTTTATAAAAGAAAGTTCTTGATGGAAAATACATTAGTTTTCAGTGACCAATTAACTAATGATAGAATATTTAGAAAAATAAAACTGTGTCTAAGACTCTGCAAATTCAAAAGTTATTATATAATTGATTATTTTATATTTATTTATTTATACAGTTGCTTCTGTATTTCAGCTTAAAAAATAAGCCCAGTGTATAAAATTTCTGAAGTTTTTCAATTCCTACTAATAGCTCACACTCTCCCTATATATCTACATATATCTTGTACAAATGTTCAGTCGTTAATAAAATACTGTTTATTCATCCAATCAAGTACAAGTAATTTTTTAAAAAAATTGTCGTGGATGGCATTTGAAGTTAAAACAGTTTTTTCAAATATTAATTCATTAGTTTTTTATTAATTAATTAAAAACTAACTTTCTCGCCAAAAATCTTCATTTTCCCGCTGTTAAATAAGTACCGAATTCAGTTTCCCCAACGCCAATGAGGTTAGGTTTAATATGTTTACGGCCGATTATTTTTAAAGGATTCTGTTTATTTTCATAATTTCTGATGCATTTAAAATCAAACAGTGTTAATTAATAGATTTTTCCGATTCATTTTGAAGTACTTTCGAATTAAAATAATACAGAATAAAAAAATTTATAAATTTCTAATCTGTATTGCGTACCCCAACTTATGTTAAAAAATCAGGCATTTTGCGTTGCCACAATTAGCTTTAAATCCTCAATTGGCATTGAAAATTCAATGCTAGTATAATTTTTTGATCAATTATTTATAGTTATTGTAATCGCTAGGTCAGAATAGTATGGTTGGATTCCCATCCCTTGAATACGATTCATTACTTCTAATGATTAATTGATTTATTTAGTTTATTAGATCAATTAATTTTCCAAAAATAATTAGAAAATACAACTATTATTATATTACTAATGTCTCACCCTGAGTATGTGAGTGAACACCTTGTATAGAAAGCAGAATGGAAATGTTGCTTACCACTTAATGTTGTGACTCTGTCAAATTTATATTAAGTGTAATTATTTATTAAAGAGTAACTGAAATGAAAATTTTCTTGTTAACCTAAGAAGGAATTTATTTTAATTTTTTTCTATATTACTTGTTTTATATTTAACAATCAATTATCTGAAAAAAATTATTTATTAATAATCTTTTAGGTATATACATACACAGAGTGAGACATTAGTAATAAATACAATAGTGGTATTTTCAATTTATTTTGGAAAAATTAATTGATTTAATTAATTAAATAAATAAATTAATCGTTGGAAGCAATAAATCTTACATCAAACAGCATTTACTATAGCAATGAAATATTATGACCAACGGTACTTTAAAAGAAAATTATCCAATCCTAGACATTCACAGGCTAAATGACATTATTTTGATCTTTAAATCTAGTAACAATCTCATGCTAAAACCAATCCTTTAAAAGGGGAATTTGAAAACTAAACGATTAAGGTATACACATAAACATATCAAATACCTTTATTTAATAGGATAAATGGTAAATGGTATTTTACTAGGCTAAATGGCGTCCTTTTGATGTTTAAATCTAACAACAATCTCATGCGATAACGAATCCTTTAAAAGGGCAATTCGAAAACTAAGCGATTAACTTATACAACCAAAACATATCAAATACCTTTATTTACCCTTCATTACCATCACCAGCGGCACGAGGCAATAAGTTCAGACCCGGGGGAAGGTCTGTCTCACCGCATTAGAATTGCAATTAATTCTGTGCGTTTAGCTATTAAACGAACATCTCGCCTTCTTGAACTCAATCCTTCGTTGTTTCGCGCATCGGTGGTCAATGGCTGATGAGAACCCGCTGAATTGTCCTCGTTTCCGATTATTCTGTGCTACCAATCTCGATTCACTTCTCCGGCATCACACGATACACTGGAATTCAGGTTTAAGTCATGGGTAGCGATTTCTAAATTAGAGTATGCATATAGACAGTGTGGGGTACTTAGAATGTTTTAAGTACTTGTGCTACATAGGGAATAGAAATGTCGCTAACTTAATTGTTCACTTACTTTTTTTGTCCTATGATGTTCTCATATTTTTGATGTTTAAATGTGTAAAAGGATGGATATCTACTGAATGAAATAATACTTTTAATAATGGCAAACTTATTGCGATTTTTAATTATTTGAGATCCAGTTAAATTCTAAAGAGATTAAATATGAAATCTGCTATGTATATTTCAATGCATCATGTCAGAACATTTCTTGAACGGCCAAGCATCATGTGCTCGTGCCAGTTAAATTATATTTTTATTCATTTAAATTGTTTCATTGAATGAGTCACTTTAGTATTGCAAACGATCCAAAAAATCTGTCTCGCATTCATTGTTTAAAAAATTATCACATTTCCTATTTATTTCATTTCATATAATCAGGTGCTCAAAATGAAATTTTCTTGGTTTTATTTGCTGTAGACATTAACTTTTAGTTAATCAGAGCTTTTGTAAATGCAATGGCAACACGCTTTAAAAGCTGATTTTTTTTAGATGCTCGTGCGAATAATAAAATTTTTATTTTTCGCCTACGAGTTTTTTTTGACGCCGCGAAACCTCATTCCTAAAGCAATACCATGTTCTGACATAATAATAATGATTGGTTGAAATGTTGGAACAATGAAATGTTTTAAAAAATAATATTTATTTTCAAAAATCAAAATATAAAAACTCTTTACTGTGATTCCTTTCTTAATTTTTTTTATATAGTCACTTATCATATGTTGAAAATTAATTTCCTGTAATTATCTGCTACTTTCACTTAAAATGCATACACTGAACTAAACTATGCTTCCCAGGTATAAGCTTTTTAGTTAACTTTAATAGTTAAGAAGAAAATATATGAAATTTAAATGAGTCGTTTAAACTTTTGGTCTTCAGAGAGAAGAAAATTTATATAATTGAGTTTTATGCAATAAAAGCAAGTCTGAATCAATTCTATATACATCGTTTTCAGTAGAAAGTAAATTATGTAACTATTAGCTAGGCAGGAAATAAACACTATTTAGTTTATAAAGTGTTCTTTTAAAATTGTTATAATATCTATAATATTAATAGTAGTAAGACGAACTAAATAATTTTTTTCTTCTTGGGAATAAGAAAGTTTATTTTAAGTAATAATCCACGTTTCTTGCAAATTTTTAAGGAAGTGATTTTTACTTATATAATATGAAGAAAAACATTATTTCCTTAGGAATCATTAATTAATTATTATCTTGAAAACTAGCGAATAATAACATATAATATAGTTTGTTTAAAATAATTTTCCCTTATATTTATTATTATTGTAATTAATGACTTACGAACTAGAAAGTAAGAATAATTTTAATAACTAGAAAGTACAAATAATTTTACTAAAAAAACATGAAAATTAGATAAATTTTGAAAACAATGAAATCAAATTTAAATTAAAGATGTCATTTAAATAAATGAATAACATTTGTGATATTCTCTCAATTATTTCTTAACTTAAAAATATGTTTAAATACATTTAAAGCTCAATATGATAATGATAAGTAAGTATAAAAATGTGAAAATGCAATTTCTTTTGATTCTTTATTTGTATCTATTTTATTATAATAAATACAGATAAACTACTTTAATCTTCAATGTAATGTACATATGAAGTATGATTAATGCTTTCATATATATAAATTTAATATTCTTTCTGTAAATGCGTAACTATGAAGATAAAAATAAAATTGATGTATAATTTAAACACCATTCATACTTCAACTTCCTTGGTATTTTAAAAGATCTCCAGAGTCTTGACAAAGAGAAACTCGAAGATTACCTGCTGATAAATTTCCTCGCAATCTTCGAATGAAAAAGATTCTGAGAACCCCTTTTAAATGGTATCCATCAACTTGGAGGGAAAAGATTAGTCCTTTAAAAGTAATCACTCCGATGTAAAAGATATTTAGTGAAAAGTTTCATCTTATTACGTTGAAGCTACGAATGAAACAAGTTTGGACATTTTGATTAAAAGTTTGGTTCTTTCGATTCAAAAGTAATTTTCAAAATTATTGAAAAGTGATTGATTGTATGTATTAAGAAAGTAAAACGAATTTTAAATAATGTGTAAGATGATTTAAACATTTTAGCACTATTTTAATAAAAATTAAAATAACAAAATAGCTATGAATAAATCTCCAAATGATTGGTTAAGTGAATAATTTTTGAAAAAATATAGTTTTCAACAGCATTTAATTTATAAGCTTGGACAAGTATTTTAATATTTAGTTAAATAAATCTTTGAATGTTGCTTCTATTTTTTAAATCCTATATTCAATTTTTTAATGAGATATTCAAAACTTTTCAAGTGTTAATGTCAGATTCTAAAGCTGCATTGCAATTTATTGATTAACAGCTTCAACATACTTAAAATAATAAAAAAATAAACATGCTAATAATACTTTTAATAATGGCAAACCTCAAATACAACAAAAAATTGTCAATAAAATTAATACACAATAACACATATTTTTCATATCAAAACGAATTGATATTTAGTAGGCATAAGAAAAAAAAAGTATAATCCTCTTCATTCAATGCCATCTCAAATTTTGATAATGATCAAGGTTGTTAGAATATAAGAAAAAAGAAGAAGAAAATAATCTGTTGTAAATTTTTCAAGAGGTTCCCCGCTTTTTATTCTTTAAAGCAATAAAAAATAAAAGGAAATTATTTTTCAAACGTTGCCATCTTAGAAATTTTATTCATGAAACAACTGGATACAAATTGTTTGTAACAATAATTTGGTAATTTATCAAATTTGAGTTATCATTACATTTTCAATAACAAGGAAATTATGAAGAAAATGAATTTTAAATCCCCTTTATAACCATTGCCTTTAACACAGGCTGTTAATCTACAAATTAAACGGGAATTTCACTATATCTATATCACATTCCTAACAGGTTCCACATTTACCAAAATAAATCTAGTTACGGTATTTACAAGACTTTTTTTTTATGTATAAAACACTTTTAAATTAAAATTGGCATTTGATATTAGGAAATATTATTGGATAATATAGGAATGCTCAGAGTCACATTATGATAACTATTACAATACATAATTTTCTTCTCACAAGCAATATAAGTAAATTTAAGAAAAATGCCAAATGCATATAAGTAAATTCAAATTATATTATATTTAAAAAGTCTTTGGGATTAAAATACTATGGACAAAAATAATGAAATTCTTTATAGTCTCCAATAAAAACGAAGTCCAATTCACCAATATTGGTAAATCTTCAATGGAATCGTGTCTACCTAGTCATATGAATGATCTTTCTTTAGGTTTTTAGCATGTACCATCAACGTTAAATTCTCATGCTCTAAGAGATATGCTTTCTATCCAGCCTTCTGCAAAAATGTCTAGAATAAAAGTTGCTGATCTTGAGAGGTCTCCATTTAATGAATCAGATTCTGCCATCTAATTGACTTTAACGTCATGGCACGTGCGTAGCGTATCTTCACCGTTAACTGGGCATCCTGATCCGTCGTGGGTTCAATTACCGATTCGGCATAGTTGTTCTTCTGTGTGCTATCTGTGGCATGTGTAAATGTACCCTCCATCCTGTAAAAATGTGCAAGGGAATGTGATGCTGGAGTCACTAAGACGTACTCTATGCTCTAATTGGCACTACTTAAAACAATAGATGCACCCTAGACTTAAAATTACTAACTGTGTCAGGGAGTTTGTCCATGGCAAGTGTCATTAGAAACAGCAACAGCAACAAATTGAATTTGGAAACTGTTAGCTGTAGCTGCATGTCACTGCTATAGTAAAAAAATGGAATCATCACTTCAATGAAATGTACGTTAGAATTTAGAAAGTTTCAAATTTTTTGAAAACGAAGAGCGATAACTATGGTTAAGTTGATCTCCAAAATCTAGCTTTGCATACCGATAAAAAAATACCCCAAAACTGAAATATTTTACCAAAATATTCTAAAATAAATATCCATTGTTACATTTAAGCTCAAATAAGTGAAATTTTAATAATTGCATAAGGAGTTTTTCAGAAAATTACTAAGCATTTCCTTGAACAGAATATTAAGCCAATATTCAAATTTTCTTCTTTTATTAGACCGTATATTTATAAGAAGGTTCAAAAGGGCACTTATAATTAAGAAATATATTGAATATAGAGTTCACTGAGAAAAGAAACTGTCCCGTAGACAAGATGGTAGGTTTTTTCATACTTATTTTATGAGTACTTGCAGTTTATGCCAAGAAGAAAATAATCCACTGATACATGATATCAGTTTTATATCGAATCAATAAGAAAATGTTTGACAGCAGATGTGTGAGAGATAAATATACAGAAGAACCATTTATTACTAATAGTCCTCGGGATGAATTTATTTAGACAATATTTTCCTTTATCTTTTGGAAGATTTCCTCCATTATTGATAATTCGTATTTGTTATATTAAGAAATAATTACAACTGATAAAAAATACCTAAAATTAGATATTTGATGAAATTTCAAAGGTCTTAAAATAATCTCCCTTTTATATAAAATTATATTTAATAATTTGAAAAACTAAATTTGAATCAGTTAAGGCAACAACTGATTTTTTTAAAAAAAATGTTTAAATAGTTTTGAGTTATTACATTGGTTAATTTTGATTTTTCGTACTCAAGCTTCAAGATTATTCCCAACATTTGTTTCAAAAAGGATTAGAGCAAGTAATAATAAAAATTGGAATGATTTTGAACAAATTTGGGTTATATTAACCCCCCATAACTAATAAATAATTTATTCTAATGCTTTAAAATTTTGTGTGTCATCTCCTATAGTGTTACTTTTAATGCCTGTAAAATTTCAAATCGCTAAGGTGAAAATTGCAAAACGTCATTTTAAAGGTCTTTCGTCACCTTAATGAAAATAAATTCTTTAACAGAATTGTACATAATGATGGGAGAAGTTCAATAATAATTTTATTTAAAAATGTGAATTATTTTTTAAATTATTTTTTACTCTTAACTGAAGAAATAGTTTGAAAAAATTCCACTAGTATAGCAGCAAACGAATGTTATATCACTTTGAATTGGCATCTGATAAAATACACATTTTTAAAACTCAATATAGACAGGTGTGAATTTTTAATTTTTTTCTGTCTTTAAATTTAAGCTTTTAAAAGTTAATAACGTTATTTTCATTGGCACGTATATGACTTTGTTCTTAGTTAAATAAAATTTCATACAACATATTATTCAATTTTAAGAATCTTAGCATTTAACTCTCCCCTTCCAAACCAAAAAAAAATGTTTGACTAGATGAAAATGAAATCCGTGAGATATAAAACTTTGTTTCCATATTGTATAAGAAAATCGAATAATTTCGAATTTAACAGGAAAAATTTGTCAACTAATATCAATCAATAATCTGCAAGAATGTAAGAACATTATTTTTCAGAAATTATTTGTCTTCAAGTTTGCGATGAATAAAATTATTTGGAAGCATTTTGAGCTTGGAAAAAATTAAGATTTTTTTAAATTTTGGATTTTATTTTGGAACCCTAAAAATACACTTAATTAGAATATAATAAATAGATTTTGTTTCGGAGTTTTAATGTCTGTACAAGGATGTGTGCATATCTTGCTGATAGTAATTTTAAGTAAATGGATTCGTTCCTGACATTTAAATTAGAATCTGAATCTAATTCCAATTTAGAAGATATTTAAATTTATTAAGATATTCTTAAATTGTGATTAACCACTTCATAAATGAATAATATGCACCTCAAAATTAATATTAATGAATAATAGCAAGTACGATGTAAAATCAATGTTTTTTTATTTATGTTTTCATTATACTATTTCAAAAAATTTACAGAGATTGTCAAGTATCTGAAGAGATATGTTTATTCTAAATAATTATTAGAATACTTATCTTATTACTTACAGCCTTTTTCACACTAAGAAATCATTCAAATGGAAATCTGTAGCCTTTCAAACAAATTCTACAGATTTAAAATCAGAAATCATTTTAAATCTATGCATTTAGATTCAATTTCAATCAGAAAATATTTCACTTTCAAAGCTATGAAAAATGCCAAGTAATATTTTAAAGTTTCTTCAGAGTACTAAATTTTTTTAGCAAATCTGTATGATAAACTCTGTCAGTTGAAGACTTAAATTGACAGTCATGTTACATAGTCAATATTTCAACTTTTATGCCACAAGAATTTTCGGATGCACCTGACTGGAAAAATAAACAAACTTAAAGTGTACCAATTTTTCAAAATTGTTCCCAAGCAAAACGGATAAGAAAGTGAAATAAAAAAGAAAGAATAAACCTGTCACTTCCTGATATCTAAAGATTATTTTTTTGGGAAGAAAGAAACAAGTTTGGGTAGAAGTTTGAAATATCTTGCTAAAGTTAAAATGTCATTCGCGTCGCTACCAAACTGTTTAAAAATTCGAGTCTAAATTCAGTAAGTTTGAAAATCAATCATGTTCCATTTCGCTGCATGTATTTTCGTTCGTTATTGTGCATTTGTTAAACACCTATAACAAAACTGTTATAGCAAAGAAATAGGCATGTGAATAATTTTGTCAGTTGCATTAGCGTAAATTTTATTTTTTATATTATTTATATACATTGGTATTTCAGATATTCTTTATCATTCTGAGTTATTTAAGTTATTTGACCTGGTGATAAATTCTCAGCTTGTTAACTGGAAGATTCTAGCATTGAAATATGTCGCGACTAAATGTCTTGAGACTAGTGTGAGGGGAGATTCTGTAAAGTGGGCACCAGACATTGTCATAAGAGGCACCGTCACCAGAGGCGTGTCATCTTTAATCTTATCTTATCAATCTTATCAAAAGTTCAAGGTAATTCGCAGGAAAAAAAACATAGTTTTTTTCTGCAATGCTTTCGGAATGGTACATCAGGGAACAATGAAGGGTTTATGCGTTAAGGGATTATCGTATGTAATGCATTCCCATACGGAACATTATGGAAAAAGGAAAGGCTTATGTGTTAAGGAATTATGGAACATGACTCATTCCAAAACGGAACATTATGGGACAAGTATAGGATTATGAGTTAAGGAGTTATAGAACTTAATGTATTCCAAAACGGAAAAAAGGAAAGGAAAGGATAATGCGTTAAAGAATATGGAACATAATGTATTAAAAAGGGAACAATACGGAACAAGGGTGGGATAGTATTTAAAGGAATTATATAACAAAATACATTCCAAAACCAAACGTTATGGAACAAGGAAGGGGTTATGTGTTAAGGAATTATAGAACTTAATGTATCCCAAAACAGAACATTGTAGAACAAGGAAGGGATTATGTGTTAAGGAATTATAGAACTTAATGCATTCCAAAATTGGGAAAAAGGAAAAGAAAGGGCGATGCTTTAAAGAATATGAAACACAATTTATTAAAAAATGGAACATTATGGAACAAGAGTGGGATAGTGTTTAAAGGATATAACAAAATACATTCAAAAACGGAACATTATGAAACAAAGAAGGGATTATGTGCTAAGGAATTATAGAACTTAATGTATTCCAAAACGGAAAAAGGAAAGGAAAGGATATTGCTTTAAAGAATATGGAACACAATGTATTAAAAAAGGGAACCTTATGGAACAAAGGATGGAAAATGTTTAAAGGTGTTATATAACAAAATACATTCCAAAAAAGTACATTATGGAACAAGGAAGGGATTATGTGTTAAGGAGTTATGGAATATAATGCATTCCAAAATGGAATATTATGGAACAAAGATAGGATAATATGTAGAGGAATTATAGAACAAGGAAGAGATCATACGTTTAGGAAATATATAATATAATGCATTCCAAAACGGAACATAAATGTAACGGAACTAAACTTTGAATTATTTAAATTGTTTTGAAGAGTAATGTTCCTGTAATTTAATGACATTTATTTTCTCTTATGATTTATTAAATTAAGCAATATCGGATTTATTTTACCTGCTCCCATACTTATAATTTGGAAGTAATACGTGAATCCCAACTGGTGATCTCTTTTATACCATTAATAATAAATTAATATTTATTTATTTATTTTGGAATTAAGTGTTTCATAAAAAAAATCCTTTCTCTTCATTTGATTTATTCTTTCAATCTAATCTCTTTTAACCATAAATATAACCATATATATCAATGTTACCTTAATTTCAAATCTCCACTGAAATTTTCATCAGCAGATAATTTTAATTTTAAATTGCCACATAATATTCAAAATTAAAAGCTATTACAAAGGTATTAAAGTTTGCATGGATACTAAGTTGGCTACCAAGATAATTCCCAAAAGCGATTAGAGGTTTTAAAAATGTATCACATTTATTTTTTAACGTATTGAAATGATAGAAATTTAATAAAACCAAATATGATATTTTAACTTTAAATATCACCAAATCCTGAAATAATTTTATATTTTATTTACATAAGCTCTTCAAAGTAAGAATAAATTATATTAAAACGCGATATTTAAAATTTAAATTTCACCACATCCTGAATTATTTTGATATCGATTTACATAAGCTCTTTAAAGTAAAAATAAATTATATTGTATTATATTAATGTTAAATATAACATTATGTTATATTTAACATTTAATGCATTGCAGTTAAAATTTCACAAACAGTTGTTTTCACTTAAATAGTGAAACTTTATATTTTAATAAAAGTTGAATTTATTCCAAGCTGAACAAGAGAAAAAAAACTAATCGAGTTTGCTAGAATCAAAAACGACTGAAATGCATTCATTTTTCATACAGTTTAATTTTACTATCACGAGATATTCAGAATAAAAATAATGCAATCTTATATATTCTTTATTCTAAAAAAATTGAAATTGTTTTTTAGCCTATTCCTTAGTGTGTTTGGTCATAATGGTTTTTAAAATATTTTATAAAGCCTAAAAAGAGATAGATTTTAAGTTAGTATGCTGTTTTTTCCATTAAATTAGTATAATTTAATTTTGAAAAATATGCTTTATAGATAAAATGTGATTTATTTTTTTATAATTAACTACATATTGAACTAAATACCTTCGAGTGAATTTTATGATTGGCTAGTATGACTAAGAAAACAAATACAATTTTCCCATCTTTTAGAATACTTAAAATAGATTACCTTCTCATTCAGTTTAAGAAGAAATTCATTAGAAGGTTTTTCCTGTCCGCTTTTCAGAAGACTGTGTACTATGTGAAATAATTAGCTTCATATCACTACTGTATCAAGTGTAAAGTAAATACCAGCAGAATACTTTGTAAAAGTGTTAAGAGAGTTTCTTTTGTGCTTTGATTCCATTTGCCTACCATGTGTTCCTTCACAAACGATTCGGCTCAATATTTGTTCCGAACATCTGATGGTTGTATTTAGTTGAGATTTAGATTGAAGGATCTTTTTCTATTAACTCCTGATTAAACGGATAAGACCCAAAATTAGTTTAGTATATACTCATCAATAAATCAATATTGTATGCTTCTAATAATATTAATGTTTGAAATATTTTTATCATTTTTTAACATAATTTTATCTGGTGACATTTTTTTTAAATAATTTTTTCTGGTAATTTTATTTCTTTTAACATAATTTTATCTGGCATAAATTTATCTGGTACAATTTATATCTGGTGTTGCTGCTTTATCTTATTTTTTTTATTTGCTTAGTGTTTCTGTATTAGTAATACCACTTCCTTTTTTATTAGTTATTAGCATTTTTATAGTTATATATTATCTATATATTTATAAGCAAATTATAAATGTATAAATTTTAATTTCTATCGACGAATTGTAGTATGATAATACATTTTACCTTTACCTACTCAAGGAGAAATAATTGTAATTGTTTACAAAATAAAAGTGGCCATCATGACGAATCTGCAGGTTTTAAACTGTTTTATGTTTTAAAAAAACATGTTTAAAATTGTGATTGTTGTATACCAAAATATCCAAAACACTTTAGCTAAGGCAGGGGACGTTTGGTAATTTTTTTTAACCAGATTTGTAGACTTCTATCGAATTTTGAATGAAAGTTAATTTCAATGAAGCCTTCATGACTGAAGGTAATTAAAAAACGTGAAAAACTGAACTTATAAAATTTGTACTTATGTTAGTATACATAAAATGTAGGTAAAAACACTTATGTTTTGTTGATAACGACTTTCGCATGCATACACATGCAATTATTTAGAAATAATATATTGAGACACAATAATTCAGACCATAGTTATAATATATTCTTTACTAAACAACAAAAGACAGAGCTCTTTTATTTGTGTTTTTTTAAGATGTGACGATGATTCATGATACATTGTGCCACAACATTTTCATTAAAAAGAATGCCAGAAAATTTCATCTAGACCATGCATATTGTTTGATTTCCTTAGGTGCAAAGTGTTTGTGTATGTGATTTTCAGAATAAAAATTTCTAATGTATTTTGAATTTTGTTCCTTTTAAGTATGTAGATCTCTGAACCCTTTACATATGTTTAATATTCGATCAATAATGAGAATACCTTTTTCTCTAACCTCTTGTATCCAAATGTAACACTTTCTATTTCACCTTTAAAATTCAAACTTATCTACAACAAAATTAGTTTTTTTATTTATTGATGAAATCTTTAATATATTTATTTTTAAATTAGATAATCTGATGGGATTTTAGGAAAATCAAATATTATAAAATTTTTATAAAAAATTTATATAAAATTTTTATAAAAAATTTATATAAAATTTTTATAAAAA
>JAOUZG010052814.1:1517203-1534653 GCA_026289955.1 Argiope argentata
TTTATATAAAATTTTTATAAAAAATTTATATAAAATTTTTATAAAAATATTTATATAAAAATATTATAAAATTTTAGAAAGTTCATAGAATTATTACCATCTTTTAATTAATCACTTTTAGAATATATGTATTAATAATTATAAACTTGATAGTTAGTATCCGATATTATATTTTAACGAGCAATTTAAATGAAGGACCTCGTTCTGAGCCAAATATATTACTGACTCGTTAATGGAAATGAGATTATTAAAATGCTTACAGAAAATATATTCTTTTTTTAAACACAGAAAATATGAAGTATCAAAAAATGTTTGAATCAATAGCTGATGTGAAAGAAGAGTTTTATTTAAAAACCAATAATTGACTTTGATAATAACATTTTTAATCTTTTGCGCTCTCATGAACATTTTAACTTTACTAATTGTATCGATCTTTTTTATAAAATATCGGGTTTAAATATTAAGAAATATTATTGAGAAATAATTATGAATAGATTTGGGCTTTTGATTATGAAGGTAATATAAGAAATTTCAACTGGATATT
The DNA here is from genome assembly GCA_026289955.1 of Argiope argentata. Classification (NCBI taxonomy): domain Eukaryota; kingdom Metazoa; phylum Arthropoda; class Arachnida; order Araneae; family Araneidae; genus Argiope; species Argiope argentata. The sequence goes on from JAOUZG010052814.1 coordinate 1,517,748, forward strand.
ATAACTCGAACAAAATTCTTAATTAAAAAAATTAATCGTATATATTGGTATCAGAACAACAACAAAAATCCTCCATCTCTGTTTATTCTGTAAATGTATACATTTTGAAAAAGAGTTCATTAATATATAGCTTGAAGCAATCCATTTTCCTATTTAAAAAACTACTCGGAAAAAATTTATCGTTTCTCTTTAATTGTATTATTTGTTTAAAATAATTAGCTGAATAGCTGTTTAAACTCTTGAGAATGTCTTGTACTGAAGCAGTAATATCTATAATGATTGAATAAAAAAATGAAGAAAATTACTTTTGTTTAGATTTTATATTCTCAGTTTGAGATTGTCGAAAAGATTTGCCAATGGTTTATTTCTTCGTTATGTCGAGTATTAACTGTACTCTTCAGATATTCATTTATTAATAGTTAGTTGAAATGAGTAATTTGAGTGAATTATTGGATTTCAGATGTTTTTAAAAATGTCAAGGTAATATGTGAGAAAGATGATTCCTTATGAAAATCAATGAAACATAAATTTTCAAGCTCACTAAAATCAGATAGAAGATTTACTTTTAGCTAAAAAAACATTACTGATGGTTTGGACAGGGATCATACAAGATACCCTCACACCATTTCAAATTAAAATTTCAGTTCAGTGCATTTAATGTATATTTGTTTAGAGTTAATTGACTGGTTAAAGTAAAAATTAATCTGCTTCGTGCAGAGCCTCAATCATTAAGTCACTAAACACTGTTTCATTAACTCCATCAATTAAACATTTGCTGCTAAATTAAAAATTTAATATCCACCAATTTTTATTCAATATTCTATTGCAAACTATGAAATGTTTTTCAGTATAAAAATTTAGTTTATATAATAAATGTACAATATTTTTTATTGAGCTAATTGAAGTGAAAAACGATATAGAATTGTCATTGCTTTTTTTTTTCAATGTCCTCTTACTAAAATTTCCTAATAATAAGGCGATAGATATTGTTTAATAGATGTGATCACAGTAATAATACTATAACAATCAATGGTTTGAACAAAGAGAAAGAAAAACTAAAGCAATACAATAATCAAAAGCTTAATAGATAGAATAAAAATTATTTTTACTGGAAAAACTTATCAGTCATTTACAAATTTTAATAATACAATTATATAAAAGAATTTGAATGTTATAAATCTTCTACTTATTAAATTCAGACTTTATTACGGAAGATAGCGAATTAAATTAATTTTAGTATATCACATTTATATATTCCCTAAAATAATCTGCTTTTTCCATTTCGGTGAGTTGTTTTGTTTTTAATTACTAGCTTTTTAAATCAAAAATCATTGGTATGATGAAGTAAATTTATTTCATTTTCTTATTATAAGTTGAAGCAATTTTTTAGAAAGGAATAAGGAATATAAGTCAAAAAATATTTCTCATTAAGGAATTACATAATTTATTCTCTCCACTTGCAGATTCTATCCGAACTGTCGTGAAAATAACAAAATGCATATTTTTATGTTGTTGATATATTTATATGTTGTCAGATATTTGCTTAAAAAATAAAAAGACCACTTGAAAAGAGAAACTTAACGTCAAAATGAAAAACATTAATCATCGACTTTAATTCTAGCCTAATATATTAAAATTATTTAAGAAAATAAGAGTGAAAAATATGTGCTATTTTTCAAACACCTTTTTTTCGGCATTTAATAATTTCTTGATTGTTACTGAAGGGCTGTAATCTTTTTGTTTATCAATTAATTATGATTTTGTTTACCATTTAACAGATAAGACCGTACAAATCTCATTAATATTCATTAGATTTAAAATTCTGAAAATATCCTAATGAGTTTAATGATTAGAAATGTTGAATTAATAATTCAGGAAAAATAATTAAGTGCATCAATTCATGCTCTGTATTTCTTAATAAATTTCTATATGATATCTTTTAACTATTCTTTCTTTTTAAAACATTTTGTCGAAGAACGTGACAATCTGTGAAATATTAAGTCTCAAGTATAATATTTTTAATTGCTTTCTGATGTTTGTTTATCTAGAAAATTGTAAGATGCTTCTTTAAAAAAAAATTCATTTTCGTAATGTATTTCACATTTTAAAAATTGGTTACGTCAAGTAAATAATGGAATAATTTAAAGCTAAATGCTAATTCTGTTTCTGCAAATGCTTTCACAATGTAAATACAGTAATGCTCTGCTTGTATTCATATATTATTTAATGATAATTAGATGGAACAAATGGCTGAGTAAAATGAAATTTAAAATGTTTTCCACTTATTCTTCCTTAAACGAATCTGATAGTGTAATGTAAATTTAATGAAATTCACTAGAAATTACTTAAACAAAATGAAATGTCTGCTTTATTTTAGCAAATGGCTAATAGTGTGAAATCATGCTGATTTAAAGCATCCAAACTAGAAGCTATATTATACATTAGCTCTTTACATCTTTGGGTCATAAACTATTGTTCATAACTTTATTCCAAATATAACATGCAATTATTATTTGAAACTGAATATATGAGTATTTGATTCCATTATAACCGAACATATAAATAAATTGTTAAAAATATAAAAAAATTAGTACTTTTGTGTTAACCGGACATTGGCGAAAAATTACTAAAGAAATGTGGCTGAATTCTACATTATTAAGCGATTTTTTGTTCTAAAATCAATTTAAAAATTTGGCGGTATTCTACATTATTTGACTAATGGAAAATACTAATGGAATGGGATATACTCTCAACTAAGGAAAAATACCAAAAATTGAAATACCTTCTTTACCGTATTAGTTACACATATAATTTTAAAACTGTATAACATTATTTTGTATCTTTCTTAAGTCTTTTAGTTTCTTTAAACATTTTTAAGCCAATATACGAGGCAAATTAAATTTTAAATCGTTAAGATAGATCTTTTAATATATTTGAAACTATTTTATTGGCCTTCATTTATATGCTTTTTCTAAAAATCAATGCAATAAATTTTATTTTTTAAACGTCTTGAAATTGATAATAAACTCTTAGAATTTCTGCTTCACTGAAAAGTAATAGTTTAGTAAAATGCATATCCAAAGAGTTTAAAACGCCAATATTTTAAATTTCTTACTTTAAAAAATAAGTTGTCAAACCGTTATTTATTGAGAGTGTGAAATATGATTAAAATATCTACCAATAAATAGATTAAGTGATAACTCTTTCAATCTTCGATATTTATCGATATTTGACGCTGTTATACATATGTTTAAAAATATGGAGTTAAAACTATAAGAGGTTCACTTGAAATAGATCTGAATGTGTAACGCTATTAAATGTGAGTGTATAATTTATTGTAATTATTTATTTTTATCTCTGCTATTAATAAACAATTTATGCATGTTAGTTCGCTTTATGGCGATAAATAGAATAGCTATGAATATTCCATGAACCTGGACGATTATTATTATTATTTTACTGTTTACCCATCATAAATTTCCAAAAACATTACTGCTCGAAAACAAAATCTTTTACGAAACCTACTATGACGTTTTCAAAAATCAGTGATTTTGTTTGATACTAATATATTTTCAAATGTACTAGGGGTTTCACATAAGAATATTTTTTTTGTGGCATTGTGACTCAGTGACTCATTTTTCATTGTTGTTATAAACATTTTAAGTCAGTTTTTTTCTTTTCTTTCTAATTTTCTTTTTCTAATGACATGATTTTAACTACTGAAGAGATTTCAGTTCGTGTTTGAGGCAGGGATGGCCTGGTTGGTAGAGAGTTGGACTCGTACTCCTTAGCTTACGGGTTCGAAACTCATCGGTCAAAATATTCCCCGAGTGTGTGGCGATTGGCGCTCGTTAAATCTGTTCGTGGTCGTAAAGTCCTCCATATCGAGAGTAATATCACTGGAGGTACTGGGTCAGAGGTGATCGTTCTCTGTTCCAGCTCTAAATTACGATCTGAGATGTATGAATGAATTTGCATGAATGTAGTCCGCCCCCTGAAAAGGGTTGTGACGTGTGTGTAGCTAAGTCGTACTCTTGTCCCTAGATGGCGCTACTTGTTAAACAAGAGACGTATATTTCCGGCTTAAAATCTGCTGATGTATCAGCGGGGCTTGCCCATGGCAAGTGCCATAAGTAACAACATTAACAACAGTTCGTGTTTATAATGAAAGTTAAAAAACAAAAATGTTAGTTTCTTTTGAGTTAAACCTACAGAAATAAATGCAGATGAAACACTTCCAAATTTAAACTCTTTTGTGCTTCTCTAAAATTATTGGACAGTTAAAAACAAGGTTTTGTTATTGATGTTTAAGAGGTTTTTCATACTTTAAATAATCTTTGACAGTAAATACAACAATTTATGTATATATTCCTTAGTCCATACAATATTTCTATTACGATTGATTTTTTTTCGGTATTCATGTTTTTCAATGTAGTATTAAGTATTCTTTATAAAAGGTATGAGTTAAGAAATTGGCATTTATCGAAATTTCTACTATCAATCTACTACTATCAAAATATGAGAAAGTTACGTTAAAAAAATCTTGAAATCTTTTAAATAAATAATTATATTCCTTTAATAATCTTAATAATCTAATTCTTTAATAATCTTAATTCATAATCTAATCCTTTAATAATCTTAATCCATAATCTAATCTTTTAATAATCTTAATTAATAATCTAATCATTTTTTATGAATCTTGCTTAATCAATAATCCTAAAACTATATTGTAACTTAAGGTGGCTAGTTTTTAATAAAGGAAAGCTGAATTAATACAAAAAATTATTATCATTATTATGTTATAAATTATTTTAACATTAGTATGTTTTTAGAATGAGATAATGAATTTTGACAAAAGATCCGAATGATTAACTATAAAGGGTACTTACGTGTTATACCGTCCAACTTTATCGCCAAATTTGAAGTCGTAGCCAATAAGCTGTTAAACCGCCGATTATGGTAATCCGCCAATGGTGTAATGCGTTGATCTTTATCGCCAAATTTAAATCCGTCGCCAATGATTTATTAAACCATTGGAGATCGTTGGCGAAGACAGTATAATACATAAGTACCCAGTAAATTCTCTCTTAAAGCGCTATCCACACAATTGAGTTAGCGTTTACAAATTAACTCCATTAAGTTTACAATTCTCTGGGGCAAAAATTTCCTTAAAAATCAAGTTAGTTCAAGAGCTATATTGAGAACATTCTCCTCCAAAAGTTATTTGCGTTTAACTTTTGAAGAACAAGAAGGATCTTTTAGCCTATGTTTTCTTAAGAAGAAGAAATCGATGCTACGTTAAACATCTTGTAGTAAGTTGGAAATAAATGTAAAGGAAATCCAACAAATCGTAAACATGCACAAAAGGATGGGTAATGAAAACCAAAGACTAGTACTTAGTTTAATTTTCAATAGCTAATTGTAATGGTAATGATTGAGATCGAAGACGACAGAAATAACCCAAGAGAAAATAAATTATGCAAGCCTAAAGAAAAGACAAAATATTAGGCAATCCAAGTTCTTTACTGAACTTTTAAACGTTTCTTTTCTTTATAACCTAGAGGAAACTTTGTATTACATAAATATGTGAATTATATAATTTAATTCAATTTAATCTATCAACTCATGCATCGAAATGAATATATTTTTTTAAATAAAGCAGCGAGCAACAGAAGGTAGTAAATGCTGAATTAAATAAAAAAAATTCTAGAGAGAGGGCAATTTTCCCTTTTCTGAATTATAAGATATTAAAAGTGCATTTAATGAAAAAATTAGAATGTTCGCAAATCTTACCAAGAATTTATACATATATAACATTTACAATAGATCTTTCATCTTTGAGTTTGCTTAATCCTTTATTTATTAGAAATATTAAATCGGATGTGCGTAGACTATGTAATATAACTAATTTCATCACATTCGCTAAAAACGAAACCTCATTAAAGGATTAGAACTCATAATTGTCTTTGGTAATGAAACTCAAACAAAGCAAATGTATATTAATAACTTATATAAAGTAAATAAAGGAATAATAAAATACCAATTTAATATAAATCCTTCGTACTCGGGTATTTTTCGAGCGCCATTGTAGATGTATATCCTTTCAACATTTTATTTTGTTATTTCGATATTAAAAAGAAAATCCTTCACTGTTACAAACAGCTTCAGAAAGAATACATTGAAGCTGCATTTTTAGTAGTATAAATGGTTCTTTTATAATGCGAAGAATTGGGTATTTAATTGTCTTTCTGGGATTAAATGGTTAATACCACAGCATTAAATATGTCCACAGTTTTAAAAGGTAGCACAAATGACGCGAAGGCATTATTCATTCGAATATTAAAAAACTAATGGGCAACGAACTTACTTTTTATTAAAGGGTAATGAATTTAGTTTACTAACTTTAACAGCCGAGTTTCTATTCGGTGAAAAAAAAGAACAGCTTCTCCCTAATATTTTATTCTGGGAAATATATAGAAGTCTGTATATTTCACAGTTTTGCAGGATTTTGTAATTTCATTTGTAACAGGATTAGCAAATTTATACAATGGTCCATGCATTAAGCTACGTTCACACGAGGCCAACTACTGCTATCGTATACCATATGAGTACATATGGGTATGAGGTAGAGGCAGCATAGAGGTCCACGCTTACCTCAAGAAAATCATGTGACCCTAATGTGACAATGGTGAATAATTGTCCCGATGAGATAACTTATGTTATTTAATTACAGATTATATATAAACTGTAAATTATTCAAAAGTAAAAAGTGATTGAAGCATTGCATAAATAAAGAATAAAAAGTTGTTCTTTACTTATGCGACGCTTCAACCAGTTGAAACTCAAAGATGAAAATTATTCGGTCACAAAAGATCATATTTTTAAAGTCACAAATCATTATTATCTCAATAAGATACAGACAAGAAGGAATGCAATTCTGTGCCTCAAGATTTAAAATTACAACATAATTGAAAAATGAGGAATCGTGTTTGTACACAGGATGGTTTTAACTTTTTTCGGCTAAAGAAAATAAATCGAGAATACACTTATGGCAGAAAAAATAATATTTACTTAGAATTATTTTCAAGAAATTCAAAGTTGCGAGAAATCCAAATTTCGTAGATGTGCGGTGAAAAAGTCCAGCAAGCTCAAAAACCAATAACATTATTTTACCCAAGTGCAAAATAAACTAGCTGGCAACAAAAAACATGTAAAATGTACTTTAAACAATATCTGTAGAACATAGGCAGCAAGCTGGCAATGCAATTGACATCCGAAATAAAACAAAAAAATAAGATAGAACTAAAGAAGAAAGACTTCGTTCAATTACTTTCTTGAGCTGGCCTTATTTATTCTCTCTCTTCGGCTGCAGATTGGTTCACGTCTATGAACTTCCACATTTTAAAAGTCTTTGACATGGTAAAGAATATTCTAGAACAAACGGTGAAACTCGAGTTCAAATGGAGTTATCGTCAAAAATTTGCTATATTCCGGATAATTCATTTTCAAAATCATAATCATGAATTAATCTCTAAGCCGTAAAGACCAGAATTTGATTCAGCGTCCATTTAGCAAACCATAATAATAATTAATATTATTCATTTTTGTAAAAATTATGTCAAAGATACAGTATTCTAATGTCATTCTTTTTAGTTTTGATTGAGAAGAAAAATAAATTAATCAAAAAATTAATTCAACTGTCCTTCTATGTTTTGTTTAGATCAGGAGGAATTCGTTTGATAAGCTCATTTTTATTTTCCGTTTTAACCCAAGTGTCGTACCATTAATGAACATTTGATTTTTGAACTCTTCTACTACTTCTGCCATCATTTCAATATCTGAATTAATATTTTTATAACACAATACCTATTTTCTGTACAGGTTAATTGTTAAGATTACTTATTTCTTGAATTAGTTTAAACCCGTATACTTCATGTTGTGTATAAAATGGTTAAAAGAAATTTAGATAATAGATTTAAAATATCTTTTCATTTGGACAAAATATTACAAAACTACCAGATAATTGTAAATGAATTAATAATAAAGTACAATTAAACATATTGATTTTCTTGAAATATAATCGAACTCTGCAAATAGAAAAACCGCAATTATTTTTAAATATCATCTCATTTAAACTTGATATAATATGCATTATCTAAAAATCAAAATAGAAGTCTGTGGTTCAAAAAACAATACAATAATGCGATTAAATAATTAATAATCTTCTAAATCATAACAATTTCAATAAAAATAAAAATATGATATAAAAATAAAAAAAATATTTAAACATTATTAAATAATTCAGTTAATATAGACTACATCCATCAAATATACTTATACAATTTTGTTTTCCTACCCAAATTTTTAATAAATTATATTTCATTAATTTATGAAATATTAAAATTGAAAATATTAAAAATAATTAATAAAAATTAAAATTAATTTAGTAGAATTAATAATCTTATATATTTTAAGAATATTTATTTTATTTCTTAACATCTTATTTCATCCAATTTAATGGTTTCTACCGTTTATTCAAACATGGCATTGGCGCGACTGAATATAAATTGAGAAGTACTGTAATAGTAAAAAAATATACATTGATAAAACAATTTTATTGGCATCTGCATTATGCATCAAAAAACATTAATTAAACTGTAAGTATACATACTAATTTGATAAAAGGCAAGACTTATGCGTAAGCACTTAAGGTTTATCTCGAAATGTTGGAAATCCAGTAATGTAATTCACACATGATGCATAATGTATAAGTCGTATGAGATCTAATGGTATACTGTATAATTCTTGAATATTAAGTCTAAATTTCCTGTGCTCATGTTGATGAAACTTAAGTAGCATTGCTATAGAGTTTCTAACATCTTCTTAATAGTACATATATGATTAGTATGAAATAGTTTTAACATCCCTGTATTAATTACGGTAATTTATTTTACCTTATAATTGCACATTAAGATACATTTCAAAATCATATTAGGGAAATAACTGTATTTTTTAAAAATGTATTCAACACGGTGAGTAAATGAATCTTAAATGGATTATTACTATTCTCTAACAATAATAGTGGGGACCGAGGTGGGCAGGTGGAATGGTCACGGCGTATCAGGAACAAGGTTTCAGATTTGGGACCCGAATCCACTGAAGAACCGTTGTGTAAGGGGGTCTATTGGGCCAATCCATCAGGCCAAACGGCCTTCCGCTGGTATGGAATTTTGTGGAGTGCCATTACAAATGTCATCCAGATCATCTGACCACAGTTCAAAATTACAAGGTCTGTCCTAAAATCCCTGTAGGGTTGCTTTAAACCAGGACATTAATTTAACTAAACTAAACTAAAAATAATACGGGTCTCAAACAGCGTATGTTTCAATGAATTCCTTAAGAAATACCTTTCAATAATATAAGTAATTAAACAAAGAATGAAAAAATTTTATAATTGAATATCTATGAAATTCAGAACTTTTATAAAGGAACTTAAAATGCATTTAAACATTCAACACAGCATTTTCGAATACCGCATTTCATGAAATTAATACAACAGTGGAAGAAAATCATGCAATCAAATGTTTGGAGAAACAATGAAAATGATTTAGATACTATCCATTGCGATGAAAAATATTGTTCTAAAATATATTTAAAAATTTATTTAGAATTAGACTGAAACTCGCAGAGCACTTAGTTTGGCATAAATAAAAAATAATTTTTGAGAATCTAGAAATGATTAAAGTAAAGAAAATTTTCGAAATTCTCTAAAAAACACATTAATATTTTTAATTCCCATTAGTTAAAATTTAAAAAGATTGCTCCGAGATGTTCATTACCACCCATCAAAGTGCATATGGGTATCAAAATATAGAACTTAGATACCTCTAGGTCAAGTGGTTATAGAACACCACTCTCCACACACACACGTGCACTCGAATACAACGCCCCCTTTATTTTTATTATAACTATGAAGTGGAATGAATATCCTTATGATTCTTGCAGTGGAAGCAAGAAAATATATGTTTTTAGCAACGTTTATTTAATCATATTTCATGCTAACAAACACAAATCAAGAAAGATAAGACAATAATGAACGCTCACATTAACATAACAGCATCTCATCTCATTTTATCTAGAATCGAAATGCCCTGTGAGATGTGCACCTAATCAGACATTGTCATCTATTATCTAAAAGAGAAGATCGAATAATACAACTGCTACAACTAAAAATTTACATCTTGTTTAGACGATTAAATTTTACAAGAAATCGTTTTTATTGTCATAAAAAATTAAAAAGAATATTTAAAAAAATCCAAAAAATATTTTATAAGTACAGTTTAAATCGATAGATATGTACCATTTAAATAAAATACTTACTTCAACTCAGAAAAAGGCAAGAATTTTTTATCGATTCATGCAAACTATTCTTTAAAGTAAGATTCTTTTCCCCACAAAACACTTATATGAATACGAAGGGATGTATGTAAGCAATTAATTTCATCTTGTCAAATGCTAAAATTAAGATTTAAGTTGACAGTTAATTTAAATATTTTTAACTGACAGTCTAAGGAAGTAAATAAAGCATGATTACAAACATAAAACCTTTAGTTTTTCTTTCCCTTACGTGATTGATCATGAAAGCAAATTATACAACAAAAAAAACGGTCCCTTAAAGATTGCTTTTTGTATGTCCAAAAGGGATAATCTAAATTTCTGACTTCAAAGAACTTTTCTTACTTTAATAAATGGATGATTGGATTCCTACTAGACAAAGAACTGAAAAGCTATTGGTGAGCTTCCTTTTGATCCAGTTTGATTGTACTTCTTTGCAAAACTTGCAAATATACTTCATTACAGTCAAAGACACGAGTCATTTACAGGGATTATTTTTTAAATCTGTATAAAAAGAAAATCCAATTTATTTGTTGTTTGATTGAGTATTTTGAGGAAGTAGAAATAGGATAATTTGGTAGGGGAATTGCTTTAACATAACTTTTGTTTGATTGACAATATGATCAATATTTGAAAAATTAACAAAGCCATTTAAAGTAGATAAACTAAAAATTATATTTTCCCTTTATTTCAAACCCTGGTCCATAATGTATATATTGTAAAAAGTTTATGAAATTTTGAACAATATTCTTAATATTGTGGAATATCAGAAACCATATAGTATAATTATTCTGACAATACTCATTCCAATTATATAAAATAATCATTCTGGACACAGTTTCGTTTCGAATAATACCCTAATGTACAATATGCAGCAACATTCAGAATGCAATGATATTTTGGGGCTTACGTATTTCACCGTCTTCACTAACGATTTAATAACTCATTGGCGACGGATTTAAATTTGGAGACAAAGATTAACGGATTACACTGTTGGCAGATTGTCATAATTGGAAGTTTTGCAACTCATTGGCGACAACTTCCAATTTGGCGATAAATTTGGACGGTGTAATACGTAAGTACCTATATTTTTTAATGCATTGTTACCTCACAAAATCTTCACCCAAAAACATTTGTTATATCTTAATAATTCAACTAATTTCAAATTTTAAGGTTATTTTTTAATTTTTATGTTAATTTTTATTAATTTTATGTTATAATATGTTTTATGTTATCAAATTTTTCCGAATTTATGATATCATGGGCAGATTTCAAGTGGTGAGATTGATTAAAAATAGCTTTTTAAAAAATATATTAGTAAAAACCAATATTATATAATACTGCACAATATTATAAATTTTTAAGATTTATTAATATAATCTCATCTTATTGCTGGGAAAATTATATTAGGACTTATACATTTAATGCAATTTTATCTTCGTTGTTATGGCACTCTCGTAAATGCTGTATTTATAAACAACAGAATAAATATTTTTTTATTATTCATTTACATAATTAAGTAGATACCCAATCCAAAAATATCTATAAATTTTTATTCAGTATACATTTGTGGAAATTTTGGTATTGTTAATATATTAAGGTTAAAAATCTTCAATTTTTGACAAAATGTTCAAATTTACTATTTATTTATTAAAAATAAAAATAATTAATGATAAGAAATTTTTAAAAAGTTCATTTTAAAAATCAAAAGACTAAAAAGAAGAAAAAAACTAGTTATATGTATAAAAAAAGTTATATGACACTCTCGGTATTATTTTTGTCTAATTATTTATATATTTCCTACATTATTAGGCACCAATTAATTGGCGAAGATTGGTCAGTATTGGCTCAGGGGCCAAAAGAAATCAATTAATATATCATTTATTTATTCGTTAATTTAAATACACTGAATTATTATTTTTCCGAATAGTTTAATAATTTAATCAATTTTTTCTGAAAAAGCAGTTGTTAAATTAAATAAAATCTCTTTCATAGGCTAATTAGGATGTCCTTGATAAATTTACTTAACGTATAGACGTCTTAATGATCTATGTGGAATGGAAATGCTTTGGTTAATCAATAATATTTTTTTGGCTGAGTATTTAATTTGAATTTTCTCAGTTTTGAACATGCAATGTCTATGAAACATTTTTTGCAAAGCAAATTTATTTTAAACAGGTTCTTTAGTAGGTTTTATTATGGAAAGTTTCTTACAATATACTTGATTATTCGTAAAATAAATAACCAAACTTAGTATAAATTGTATATTTGGTTTGGATGTTATTTTTTACTGAATATAAGATATAAAATTAAAAAATTGTTTCTTTTTTAATAAGTATATTTTTCTTTTTTAGTTTTTATACTTCAGATGAGAGTTGTTGGCAAACCAACTAAATGGATATAAAAGGATAAAATACTTTCTATATAAATTCTTTATTTTGTATCTAGCTTTATCTTCTTTTCTTTTATTTCTTGCTATGTGTATTATTTCAACTCGAAGAAAATGTGCGGACACAAGATTTTTAACCATCTTTACAATAAAAAATTTTGTCTTTGAATCTTAACAAATAAAATATTACTGTAGAGAACACAAAAAAATGGCTTTTTCTAACCACAAAGAATTTTTATTGCTTTAGAAAAAAGTTAACAACTACTCAATCTTGACACTTCCAATGAGTATTATTGATTTAAAAAAATCAAATGTCAATATTACTTTTATGGGGATATTTTATATGAAGGAAGTTTTTCACTGATGATGAGTGGAATTATAAGTTTATGAAAAAGTGACAATTTTCTTTCAACAAAAATATATGACCGTTTTGTAGGAAAAACAATGATGTAACTTTGAAATTATTTATGAGGAATATTAATTGCATAATACTTGGCGTTTTGAGGTATGTGCTTAATAATCGATAAGATTCAATTGCTACATTTAACATTTGCCTTATTTGGGATAACATAATGATGTGAATATAAAACAAAATAAACGGAAATATTTCAACTTTCATAGAAGAGCCCGCTTTGCTAAAAATTTATAATTTGTTAAAGAGTACTGAAACAGTCACAGATCATCAATGATGTTGTTGGTATTTAAAAAAAACGTAATTTCTTTTCATTAGTGCCAATTGATAACTATTTTATACAAGTTCTACCCATACGTTATGCAAGAAAATATGATTGCACAATTTAATATATCTCAAAGTAAAATGGTAATGGGTAAGACTGCGTTTCATCAGCTTTTAAGTTTACTGCAATAGAACTTTTTGAATTAAACTCTTTAGTAAAGTGTAAATGGGTTAGACTGAGTTCCGTAAGTTTTCATGTTTACTGCAATAGAGCCTTTTCAATTCAAATCTTGATTACCTTGTTTTTTTTACCAATTATTAGGATGTCTAATTTTTATCATGTCAGAACATGATGTTGTGGGGATGAGGTTTTTAGCGCCAACAAAAATACGTAGGCGAAAAATAAAAAAAATTAACATCTGCACGAGCATCTCAAAAAAATCTGCTTTTAATAGCGTGATGTCATTGCTTTTTACATAAGCTCTGGTTAAAAAAATAAGTTAATGACTACAGCAAATAAAACCTAGAAAAATGTCATTTTGAGCACATGATTATATGAAATGAAATAAATAGGAAATGTGATATTATTTAAACAATAAATGCGAGACAAAGTTCTTTGGGTCGTTTGCAATACTAAAGTGACTCATTCAAAGAAGCAATTAAAATGAATAAAAATATAATTTAACTCGCACGAGCACGTGGTGCTTGTCCATTCAAGAAATGATGTTCCGACATGATACATTGAAATATGCATAGAAGACTTCATTTTAATCTTAATTTTTATTAATTCCATTCCCAACAGTGAATAAATTCATTTTTATATCCTGTGTTTTATTCAGTGTAAAAATTGGCAACAAGATTTGGTCCTTTAATCAGTTGAAATGAAACCAAATTTGAAGAATTTTATCCGAAAGCTACTTTAGCCTCACTTTATCTACGACGTAGCTAAATATTTTCATTTGATGGTGTCAGTAAATTTTCCATGTTATCTTTTCAAAATCCAAAATCAAGATTTCAAGAAAACTGCATTTTGCATTAGACTCAGAATGAAGAAAACCATGATCAGGGAAGAGCTGTATTTCAATGCCGAAACGCTTTCCAGTTGAATCGAAGAGAATCTGTTAATTCGTAATTGATCCCAAAGTTAAGTAAATATTTTCTTCACAGGACTGTTTCATTTACCCAGGATTCTTAAGAAAATACAAGCTAGCCATCAATCCTATTACATTTCCATTGCTGTAAAAAAAGTGACGACGGTTCTTTCCCTTTAAGGTGGCAGGATTCACTTTTAGGTGGTTTCATCAATCCATACGTTTACAAAATCTACCACTTTTTTGTTGAGATTCTTTCTTCAAATATTAATAAAAATCTTTTTTTTAAAAGATTGGATTGTTTAATTAAATAAAATAATTGGTCGTTGAAGCGATTATGTTCGTACAGAATACCATTGAAAAATTCCTGGCAGATTTCTATTTAATCTTTTTGAATCTCAAGTCTGCTGTCGACTCTGCATTCTCAAGTAGAGGATTTGGTTCGTGATATTTAAGAAATACAAATTCTTATAATGCGTATTTATTTAATATTTTAAATTTAAAAATGTATCTCTCTGCCTTTTTTTACTTTAGTATGAGTATCACTAAATTTTCATGAAAATATTTAAGGAGAATTTTAAAATTTTACATAATTTTAGCAATTTTTTAAATCTATTCAGTATACTTAGTAAATATACTGATGTTATTTTTTTTCATTTTTGATTTTTATATTTTATTAAAATTTTAAATCATAATAAATATTTTTGACTTCATAACTTTTTTAGGGAATTTAAATTACACTTTAAGTTAAAGCTTTAAACTTTTTAAGAAAAAATATCTATCAAATATAGTAGTAAAGGTCACACTCTTAGAAATCACAATATTATAATCTATTTTCATATCTGAAACCGGATTTTTAGAATTAAACAGAAAACCCTTTGAATTATTAAAATTTAATCCACAGTATGTTAAACCAAAATAAATATTATTATTTTAAAATCTTGTTTTCCAAATTCGTTAAAAATTCACGTGCATATAAATTACATTTTTAGAAGACATCCTATCCAAAAAGAAAATAATGCAGGATGTCATGGAAAATTAAAGGAATTTGATTATTTTTTCAATTTCAGAAGTTAGATTTAATTTTTAAATTCTAGGTATTATTTTAATGTTTACAGAATGGAAGTTTTATTTTAGCTCCAATATTCCAAAATTATAACTAACTTCATGCTTCAGTTATAAAATTTGCCCGACTTATCATATTATTTTCCTGATATGTAAATATTTGATTAAACATAAAGAGCTGATTCAAATCATGCTTCATTTAGTCAATTTAATGTTTAGAATTCCTATATTTTTTATATGGACAATATGGATATTTTGGAGTGGTCTATGCAATTTTGAATTTTGGTCAGCATTGCATTACAACATATAGGCACAGGTATCCTCCGTCCCGGCCGAAGCCATTCGGATATAACGATGGGCCGCCGCAATGCAGCCCCCACCGAGCACGGAAGTGCAGTTCAATCAACTTAATTATCGTAAAACTTAATTCAAAGGACCAGATCGAAAAAAATAAAACGAATTTAAATTCTCAAAAATTGTCACCTTGTCTCCAAGTATAGTAATTATCAACAATTTAACAATTATTAGAGGAAGATAAAATTGTAAACAACATTAATTAAGAAAATGCTGTTAAAAAGAAAAAGGTATAAAACAACTATTTACAAATTAAGCTCTTGGTTACCCAAAGGCAACTAACATATATAAATAAACATTCTCTGCCCCAGGTTACATATATACCAGCTGTAGTGGTCCCGCCGCGAAGCGGATGGATACAGGAGAAAAATCACACGGCGAAAGAAACTGAGTGATTCGGCAGATTCAAAGCACGGCTGAAGAAACTGAGTGATTCAGCTCATGTACTTTCTACTAGTGGCGTTGGCAACAGCTGCTAAGATGATTCAAAATAAATAACGGCCAGAAGAATTCCAATGTTATCGTTTTGCTATTTAATTTTGATGTAGTTCAAGCTTTGGATATATTTGATTTTACCTAACTGCAAATAACTTTAGTATTATTAAATAGTATTTTTGAGTTAAATTGAAATTGTTTAATTCACAGACTTCACGATAAATGGTGACTTTGGACATTTTTTAACAAGTTAATCTTCTGCTCGTTAAAATTTTTTACCGAACTGCTTCCATGGTATTGTGCCTTTTCAACAACTTTTGAATGCTCCTCTGTTTTTATCATCGTTTATTCCTGGAAATACCGTATTATTTTTGGTTTCTCGGTTTTGGATTTTGATTAAACTACGACATGCAGAACGAAAGTCAAGAAATTGCACGGGTCGCTATAAAGCCTCCTCCATTTTGGAGGGCAAACCCTGAGATATGGTTTAAACAGATGGAA
>JAOUZG010052814.1:1534753-1548855 GCA_026289955.1 Argiope argentata
GTCAATTCACGCTAGCTGGAGTCACTACCGAATTGACAAAATTTCACCACGTGGTCTCCGCCTTACAACCTGAGGAGTTGGCCGTAGTCGGTGACATCATACTTAATACACCGACGGAGGATCCTTTCACCGCGATTAAAAAACGACTGTGTGATCAATATGCGGATTCTGAGTCGCAGCGTCTAAGAGACTTAATATCGGGAATGCAACTCGGAGACCGACGCCCATCACGACTTCTATTGGAAATGAGGAGCAAGGCTGGTACGAAAATGAATGATGATTTGCTAAAATCTTTATTTTTGCAAAGACTACCGACAAACGTGCAACAAATTTTGGCGATTTCAAATGACAATTTGGATAAGCTTGCCGAGATGGCAGATGGTATTATGGCAACAACTAGTGCCTCCTCAGTAAACGCAGTAGCGGTTTCCGCAGATGAGCCAGATTTGCGGACGATGTTAAGTGAAATAACTACCCGCCTCTCTCGTCTAGAATCCCGTCCACGTGGCTATTCAAGAAACCGCAGTAAACAACGTTCTTCAAGCCGAAATAGACGAACGGAGAATTCAGCGCACTGTTGGTACCACAGAAGATTTCAACAAAGAGCTACGAAATGCCGACCCCCCTGTTCCTTCCATGCGGAAAACCGCTAGAGCCGTCATCCAATCAAAAGGGTGACGGCGAGGCGACGATTCACCGTCTGTATTTGGCAGATAAAACATCTTCTTCACGATATCTTATCGATACTGGAGCGGATGTCTCCGTGGTTCCTCACACTGTCTATAAGCCAAGCAGCCAAGCTGCGCGAATGCAACTGTTTGCTGCAAACGGGACAGTGATTCCAACCTTCGGACAACGCCTGCTGAAAGTTGATCTTGGTCTAAGAAGGGATTTCCACTGGCCTTTCATAATTGCTGCTGTGTCACAACCAATTATCGGAGCCGATTTCTTACGCCATTTTGGACTTGTAGTGGACATTAAGAACGGTGTTTTGATAGATCCATTAACCACCTTGCAGACAAAAGGAACTTTATCTGCTGGAAATTGTACTGCTGTTAAAGCAATCATTGAGGACTCTAAATTCCACAAATTGCTAGCAGAATTCCCTACGCTTATTAAAGCAAATTTTACTCCAAATAAAGTTGTTCACGAAGTGGAACATTGGATACAAACAAAGGGACCACCTGTTTTCTCGAAACCCAGACGATTGCCACCAGATAAACTGAAAGCTGCGAAGCAGGAATTTGAATTTCTTGTAGCTTCTGGAGTTTGTCAACCGTCCAAAAGCTGTTGGTCAAGCCCGCTACATATGGTTCCAAAGAAAAATGGAGATTGGCGACCATGTGGGGATTTTCGTCGACTGAATAGTGTCACCGTTCCAGACAGATACCCTGTACCCCATATTCAAGACTGTTTTCAAGTTTTAGAAGGGAAAACCATTTTCTCTACCTTGGATCTCGCTAGAGCTTATTATCATATTCCTGTTCGTAAAGAGGATGTTCCTAAAACTGCAGTAACAACTCCGTTTGGCCTTTTCGAGTTCTTATTCATGCCATTCGGATTGTCTAATGCTGCAGCAACATTCCAGCGATTCATCCACAAAGTCTTGGGTGAATTTAGCTTTTGTGTGCCTTACTTTGACGATGTTCTGGTTGCGTCAAATGATGAAGAGGAACACTTAGCTCATTTGAAACAGATCTTCCAGAGATTTTCAGAATATGGAGTTACCCTAAACGTGAATAAATGTGTTTTAGGAAAAGCTTCAGTACAATTTCTGGGACATTTTGTGACTTCTAAAGGAATTACCCCCCTTCCTGAAAAGATAAAGGTAATTACGAATTTTCCACAACCCGTTACGGTGAAAGAGTTACGTCGTTTCCTGGCCATTATCAACTTCTATCGAAGATTTATACCTCGAGCTGCGCAAACTCAAGCAGTTCTTAATGATTACCTTAAGGGTTCCAAAAAGAACGACAAATCGACAGTAAACTGGACCGTTGAAGCTGAAACTGCCTTTAGGAAGTGTAAACAGGATTTAGCGGAGGCAGCAACTCTTTGTCACCCGGTGTTAAATGCACCATTCGCAATTGTGGTGGACGCCTCAGATACAGCTATGGGCGCCGCCTTGCATCAACAAATCGACAAGGAGTGGCAACCACTTGGATTTTATTCTAAGAAACTCTCACCATCCCAACGTAATTACAGTGCTTATGACAGGGAGCTCTTAGCTGCATACATGGCTGTGAAATATTTCAGACATATGGTGGAGGGTCGTCCATTTACCATCTTTACTGACCACAAACCCCTCACATTTGCTTTCAGACAGAAGGAGGATAAATGCTCGCCAAGGCAGCTACGCCACTTGGATTATATCAGTCAATTTTCCACCGATATTCAGCATGTGAAAGGAATTGACAACGTGGTTGCAGACGCCCTCTCCAGGATAGACATTGCAACGATAGAAACACTGTCAAACATTGATTTCCAGGAAATGGCCAAAAACCAAAAAAGTGATAAAGAACTGTCAGAATTATTGTTGCACCCTGATAAATCTTCTCTAGTACTTCAACCTTTTGCAATAGGCGATCCTGTCGTTGAGCTGTTTTGTGACACGACCAACGACCGCATTCGACCATTCGTACCGGAAGTGGATAGAAAAAAGGTATTCCACAGTCTGCATTCTATCTCACATCCTGGGATTAGAGCTACGGGCAAGCTAGTGGGAGAGAGGTATATCTGGCCAGGAATGAAGTCAGACGTCAGAGCATGGGTTCAGCAATGCCTGGCTTGTCAACGTTCAAAGGTTGTACGTCATACCCAAAGCAGGATTGGAGTCTTTATTCAACCCAGCGCCAGGTTCGAACATGTACACATGGATATAGTTGGTCCGCTACCTCCTTCCGAAGGTTTTCGATACTGCCTCACATGCGTCGATCGTTTTTCAAAATGGCCAGAGGCTTATCCTATGGTGGACATCACAGCGAAGTCAGTGGCCTCAATCTTCTACGCCGGATGGATTGCAAGATTCGGACCTCCTCTTCGAATTACAACGGACCAAGGCACACAATTTGAAGCTTCACTTTTTGGTGCCCTGGCAAAATTCCTAGGTACTGCTCGACATCGCACAAGTCCTTACCACCCATCTGGAAATGGTCAAGTTGAAAGATTCCACAGGCAGCTAAAGGCAGCTATCAGAGCTCATGCCACCATTCACTGGACTTCTACTCTCCCTACCATCCTTCTCGGTTTCAGAGCAGCGTGGAAGGAAGACCTGAAGGCAACTGTAGCGGAGATGGTATATGGAACGACTATCCGGCTACCTGGAGAGTTTCTAAGTCCATCACTCGGAACAGCGGATCCAGCCACTTTCGTTGGAAGGCTGAAGGCCACCATGCAAAAGTTGCTACCATCAAACCCCCGACAGCAAGAGCATCGAACAGTATTTGTCAATAAAGATCTTTCAAACTGCTCTCATGTGTTTCTGAGGACAGATACATTAAGAAAGGGTCTACAACCGCCTTATGAGGGCCCATTCCAGGTTATGGAAAGAGGAGATAAAGTCTTCAAACTGCTCATTCGTGGAAGGGAAATTACGGTTAATATAGACCGGGTTAAACCTGCCTACATTGCAAAAGATGAGGATCACCCTACTTCACTTGTCGAACAAGAGACGGAGGCATCGAAAGAGGAAACATCTACTTCTCCAAGTGTCATTCCAACTGCCACAGTTACACGCTCAGGTCGACGTGTACATTTCAGGCGGTACCTGTAACTACTGGAAAGAAATCTCGCTATCGCTGGTGGGGGGCTACTGTAGTGGTCCCGCCGCGAAGCGGATGGATACAGGAGAAAAATCACACGGCGAAAGAAACTGAGTGATTCGGCAGATTCAAAGCACGGCTGAAGAAACTGAGTGATTCAGCTCATGTACTTTCTACTAGTGGCGTTGGCAACAGCTGCTAAGATGATTCAAAATAAATAACGGCCAGAAGAATTCCAATGTTATCGTTTTGCTATTTAATTTTGATGTAGTTCAAGCTTTGGATATATTTGATTTTACCTAACTGCAAATAACTTTAGTATTATTAAATAGTATTTTTGAGTTAAATTGAAATTGTTTAATTCACAGACTTCACGATACCAGCCTACAGTGTGTTTTCTCAGATCGATTTACCACACACTATTTCCTCGAGAAAAAGTAATATAAAAAAATTAAGTCAATTCCAACTTAGGTCAACAAAGAACAATTCTATTTTAGCTTTTTTCATCAAATAATTACTACTAATATATATATACAATTTGTCAAAAAAAAATTGAAGAATTGAAATCGCATTCAGCCCCTTAAAGTGAAAAATACTGAAATCCTTTCATTTTACCGATTCAGTTAATACCTGTTAATTCCAACCATCAATACAAACTGCTAAAATTCTATTTAAAAAATTAAAGATTAATTAGATTTAATTATTAAATTAATGTTTAAAAAAACTGTAATAATGTCAAGAGTCATATCCACTACAAGTGTTAAAAAATGTATTTGAAGTCGAGTGAATGAATAAAAAGTATTTTATTAACGATAGAAGATTTGAAGATTATTCTCCTAAAGCGACACTAGGGCTGTTTTGGGATGGACCTTTCAATTTTCAACAGCTGTCAGATGACGACGGCAAATGAGCTGGCACCCCCCCCCCCTCACCCCACTGCACCTCACCGGTGGGAGGATGCTTTCATTGGCGGATTTAACGTGAAACAGACCCCTTTACATGATGGTTCTAAGTGGAATCAGGTCTGAAACCTGAAACTCCCTGGCTCACACACCAAGACCGTCCAAGGCCACGCGCCCCTTGAAAATGTGAAGATATAAAAATATATATAGGAAGAGTGTGAATTAATAGTAGGAATAGAGAAAAACTTATACTGTTAGGTCAAAGTTAAAATAACTAATTATAACCCTATTTTAGACTCAATTTTTATGTTAAAAGAACTACGTCAAATCCCTTAGACTCACTAAACATTTTTACCTCTTTTATGATTAGTGCTTAACTTTTAAACTTTGCTCTCAACATTAAAATAAATCTAAATCCTAAAAAAGTGTAGTTATATTTGTAGAATTTGTGATAAACTTTAATTCTTGTCTCCCCACGTTGCACATATGCACTACTTTGAGGACTAAATTTTTCCCAACTGAAAAAATGTAGCTATTTAACATGTCTGTGCAACTAGAATCAATGCTTGCGAAAACACTGCCCGCTAAATTATGTATAGTAATTTAATGAATAAGAGTGACCTCCTTGTTACAAATTTTAATTATTGATAAAATTTTAGATCAATGACAAGATAGGTTGATAAATTTTACTATCAATTAGAGAAAAATGAAGATGAAAATGATGACTGTGCAATTGGCTCACTAGTTTGAGACATAATATAATTAAAACTATTCTTTTTCCTTTAATATATTAAATCTGTCTCTAAAAAGTAGCTATTTAACATGTCTGTGCAACTAGAATAAATGCTTGCTCAAAGACTACACGTTAAATTCTGTATCATAATTGATTGAATAAGAGTTACCTTCTTGTTGCCAATATTAATTTTTGATAAAACTTATAAATAACAAGAAAGGTTGATAAATTTACGGAAGCAATTAGCCAATAATGAAGGTGGAAATGATGACCATGCAATAGGTTCACTAGTTCCAGACATAACATAATTAAAACTGTTCTTTTTTTTCATTTTGCATATTAAATTTGCCACTTTATATAAAAATGTAAGACAGTTTAATGGTATCAAAAATTCAAAAGTGATCAATTACCTCCGATGTTAAATTCATTGAAAGCAAATTCTTTAGATACGTCATTTATTCAGAGTTGTGATATCGTTCCAAATTGGGATATTAACTCTTTCACTGCTGATTTGGTCTAAACCGACCATGCAAATTCTATTCTGGTGGGCCGTTTTAGTTTTAAACCAGAGATGCAAGTTAAAAAGTGAAAGCATCATTGGTGATAGTTTTTTTTACTTCTCGTTCTAAACAGAAACCGGTCTGCGAAGGTAGAATTAGCACAGATGGTTGGTGCGGGTCCTTAATGAAAAGGTTAATTTACAAATGGAGCAAAGCAGCATTGATTCGAATGAATTTATTCAGCATTTATAAATTAACACCTTTCCACACTATTTAATTCAAATCAATAACAACAAAATTTCAAATCATTTTCAATATTTCTTGTAAGATATGAAGTTTTTGTAAAGTATTCGATATGAAATCTAAAGTTCACGAGAAATTATTTTTCTTTAAATGTTGTTAATTTTCCTGTACTGACTCGTTAATAAAGAGTGTAGTACTTTTTCTCCTCATTTTTTTAGAAAAAAAAACGAAACAAAAGGGAAAAAATCGTCTATTGTCCCTGATGCATATCAATATACTACTGTCAAATAAACTTGTTGGAATTTTAAAAATATAGGTAATTTCAAATCATTTGCTACTCTAAATATGTGTCGCTAAAATTTTCTAATGTTCTCATTTTTTTAAACTCAAAAATCGCAGTATAAATATAGAGGATATTATGAATTATGATGCATTATAAGTTTTGAGATCGGAAAAGAATTTTGAATTTTCCATGATTTTTATAAACTTAACATTACAAAATACTGTTTGATCAACTAAACTTAATTTAGAAATATCTGAAATCATACACATTCATATACATATGAATCTCACACATTTTCTTATAAATTTCTTTTTTCTTCTTTCTAATTCCTTTAATAGTATGTTATATATTTATGTATGTATATGTTTATGTATGCTTTATATATGATAAATATGTCTTTTTTCATCGGGATCTATTTTCTTCTGCATCTGCAAAGATCATAAAGTAGGTACTAGTGGATAAAGTGGTTAATTCATAAAAGCTGAAGAAATTCATTTGAATCAATGATGCCTAGTTCTGTTTGTAAAATTGCGCTTTAATTTTGTTCAGGTTTATTTTTGTGTGTTTAATTCTGTTAATTTTATGTGTTTAATTCTGTTAATTTGTTCAATAGAAATTTTTAATGCCTTTATTAATGCTTTCAACTGTATAAATAGAGTTATAAAGAGTTTTCTGGAACATTCCTTAAATTTAAAAGTAGCTCCCTTTTTAGAAACTTATTCTGAATATTGTCTTATAAATCATTCTCCTATTAAATATTTCTCCACTTATGGAAATATTTTTCATGAATGTGCCCTAGTTAATTTACTTTCCTTTAATGGAACTTCTTGCCATGAGAAAAGTAGTTTAATTTTAGTCAAAGCTAATAAATTATACGAGGTTTAACTGATATTTCTAATTTATGAGAATTCCATCACTACATAAGTTATTATCTCAATCTAGATTTTACTAACCACCATGTTCTTCACCGCATAGTTGCACAAAAAAAAACTTTTGAAAGAGTGTAGCTAACTATAATTTTTTATAAAAAAATAATTTCAATTATTATTTTATATATTCGATGATAAACTTGCATTAAAGATGTTCTTTTTTTTATACGCTTTCATATTTGTCATTTCATTGATTTTTTTCTATCCCTAAAGATGTGTATTAGCTAGAAATTCGGGAAATCGAACATACTTAATTAAAATGATTTTTGAAATAAGTACCATTGTAATGTCTTTTCAAAGCGATATCGAAAAATTATTTCTAGGAATGAATGAAAATAAATTCACCAACTCCTTAACTCTCACATTTTTATAAGAGTAATTAATATTCTTATTTCGTAAGAATTCGACTTTATTAGAATTTCCTATTCATAATTAAATTTTTAGAAATTTAAAGACATTTAATATTTTATGATTTTATAATGTTTTCAGGTTTAAAGTGCTGATAATATATTTTAATATATTTGTTCGATTTTTTTGGAATTTGCCTTAACATTTTAGGTTTCTATATTTTTAGGTGGGCTTATGGTTATTATTTTAATTCTGTAAATGTGTTCTGACTTGTAACGTATTCCATAAAATCGAACGCATTATTAGAATTTTTTATTCATAATTAAATTCTTAGAAATTTAAAAACATTTCATTTTTTATGATTTTATAATCTTTTCTTTAAAATGCTGATAATATATTAGTTCGAATTAATGGAATTGTTCGTATAGGCTTCTGTATTTTTTGGTGGGATTGTTGTTATTATTTTAATTCTTTAGATGTGTTCGGAACTTGTACTACTCATGACATATATTAGTAATTTTAACATTCAATTTAAGAATCCTTTCCAAATTCCTTAATCCATTCAAGACATTTCCAAAATATTCCAAAATATTTTTATTGGGAATCGGTTAATGAAAGAAAATGTGAAATAGCATATTATGATAATTTTAGGGACAACAAAATAAACCATTTAATTTTTTATAGATAATATTTTCAGTATAGACAATATGCTTATATGGTATAGTTAAAATGTCCATATAGTATAGATAATATGTTCGTATAGTATAGATAATATATTCATATAATATAGATAATATGTTCATAATAGATCATATGTTTATATAGTATAGATAATATGTTCATATGGTATAGATAATATATTCATATAGTATAGATAATATGTTCATTTAGTATGAATGATATGTTCATATAGTATTGATAATTAGTTCAATATAGATAATGTGTTCATATAGTATAGATAATATGTTCATTTAGTATGAATGATATGTTCATATAGTATTGATAATTAGTTCAATATAGATAATGTGTTCATATAGTATAGATAATATGTTCAATGTAGATAAATGTTCATATAGTAGAGATAATATGTTCAAATAATGCTTGATGATATGTTCCCTGCTTATAATATTAATATTCGGTAGATGTAAGGAGCTGGGAAAAATGAAACTTCGAATGGAAAAGCACTTCATTCTAAATGATCGATAAACTCTGTTTAGACAACAATTTTATACGGTTTCTCATTTTTAAAAAATATACCAGGAATGAAATAGCATTTTATCTATTTTGCAAAAACAGAAGCATATCAAAGATTCATGTCTTGTAAGTTGTGGAATGTATGACCGAAAACCTTCCTCCACAGTGAACAGAATTTTAAGAACCTTATTTTCTATTCGTTGTGTTTTATCCAGTGAGTTTAAAGCATTGATGCGATCTTTTTTGTAACAGGTAAGCTAAAGTTCATATAAGTTTGGAAGAATATACCTTTTGTAGCAAAAAAAGACACCTCGATGATAATTCTTTTGCTTCCTCAGAGCTCCATTGATGAAATTATTTTCTGGCTTTTTGAAAAATTATACTGTTTAACCTACTTTATTTTTAATTGTTTGGTTAATTGAATTTGTTTAATTGTTTAATTAACTAAACTATTTTCTTATTTAATTATCAGACAAAGTCATTTATATTTTGAAGAAATAATCGATTTCTGACAATGAACTAAATAAAAAGGGTTTTTTTTTTGGATTTAAGTTTATACTAATAAAATGTTGATTTTAGCCTTTCTATATCTATTATTATATTTTTTCAACTTTTATTAAATTTCAAAATTTATTGTTTATAAATATTATGGACTTCAAAAATTAATTAATTAATTTAAATCAAATTAAATTGTTCATGAGGTTATTTCTAGGAATTCAATTTAAACTAATACATCAGTTAACAGTTAAAAGTTCTTAAGTATCCATTTTCCATCTGTGATCTACAATGATGTAGAATTAGGACATCCTAATCAACGTCTGACGAAACATCTAACATGCATCACATTCATATCGATATACTTCAAAGGCTTTGAGGCTCATCATAGCTAATAATTTCATATAATTACCAGGAATTTCATACATTAAATTTTACTTTTAGTTCACTAATTTAATGTATTTTATATTCACTAAGCGTTTAATAAAACACACAGCTGAAAACTGATAGTTTTATTTGAGCTTTTCTGCAATAATGAATTTATTCTTACCCTAAAAAACTATTGATCTTTACATCCGATAATCTCCCACATCTTCTGATTGATTCTGGATTTCCCTTTTTAAGACCTGATATAGACTTCCTATGGAGTCAACTTCCTAGGGAATTCTTAATTTCGCTCAGCAAAGAATTTATCTTATTATTCTTCGGCGAGTATTTGCAAAGTTTATTAGAAAAGAAGAGATTGGCTGTACTTTTAATAAATTAGCACAATAAGCAAATTCATTGGGTTTTATTCTTTATTTAACTTGTGTAAAACTTTTTTCCTGCCGTATGAAAAGTATTAATTAATAATGAAATTATTAAAAATTTGTTCTTTAAAAATCAATGATATATTTTTAAAAAATGAAATAATGTATACAAAGTTTTCAAGTGCGTTTTTTAAAAATATTTTGGACTAAAAAGCTACTTTTCTTACTAAAATTTAAAAATATTTTTGCTTCTTTCCTTACATTCTACAGAGAATTATTTGTTAAAAAATGCAGAAAAATAACAACAACAATGTTTGCACCTCTATTTCTTGTTGACAATGACAACACTAGATGGCGCTTCTGTTTGAATGTTTAATATAAACAAGGATTTTGACCAATAAAACTTAGTAGAACAGTCAATCTTCTCTGTTTTGGTATATTAACAACATATATCGTATGCTAATACCTCAATTTTTTTTAATTCTATTAAAAATTTTAATTTTTGGGGGAAAAACCCTATTTTTTAGAAAAGAGAATATAAAAATTCTTGATGAAATATTTTTTTAAACAAAAAATGAAATTAAATTGATGATTGGTCATGAAGGAAATAAAAAATACGGTGTAAATATTTTCAAAAAGTTTATGGAATTGAAGGAAGAATGTAGCAAATTGAGAAGAAAATTTTATTTTTTAGGCATGAAATGCACGCAAAACGTAAATGAAAACTTCATTTCAAATCAAAATAAAATTAAACTATATTTATTTTTAAAGATATTTACGACCATACTCCACCTGAATAAAAAAGAAAAACAAATGAAAAAAAATACAAATATCTATTCCACCATTCTAATGCATCTTCAGAATGATTTATATTTCATTTTTCCCGATCAGTTTCAATTTGAAATAAATCTAAGTGTGTTCATGTCATTCGTGCTAATCTGAAGCCATACTCTTAAATCAAAACTTCCAAAATGCCAAAATGGGAACGTCTTGAATTTCAAAAATGACCTTATAGCCTATTTTCCAGAGGCCTTAGGAGAATTTATGATTCAAGAGTCGAGTTTCATATGCAGAGTTTTTCTCCTCGTAAAGTCTTTTCCCATTTTATGTAAGCAGTTTATTTGGGAATTTAACACAATTTTCAAGAAGCAGTATGATTTCGTATGATGTGCATACAAGAATAAAAATTTTATTTGGGTAAAGTTAATTTCAAAATATTTATGTACCTATTGTTATTTAAACAATTTTGACTCCATTAAAAGCTAATATTCTGCCTTTTAAACCCAGTCCGCACTTCATGTAAGGCGTTTCCTCGACGGTGTATGATTTTGTATCAAGTGCATACAAAAGTAAAACTTATTTTGGCAAGGTTTACTTCAGTATCATAACGTAACTATTATTATTTAAACAATTTTTAACTTCCTTTCAAATCGAGTTCTCTCCCTAGGAATCCATAGCATTTTATGTAAGCAGTTTATTTGAGAATATAACACTATTTTCTAGAAGGTTTCTGCTTTCGTATCAAGTACTTATAAAATTTTTTTAAAAATGTTATTCTAGTGATGTTATTATTGTGTTATCAAATTTATCTTAATTGCAAGCCGATTTTTTCCTAGAAAACTCATTTCGTATTTTGTGTAAGTAGTTTATTTGAGAATGTAGACAGTTTTCTAGAAGGTTTATGATTTCATATCAATTACTTACAAAATTAAAAAAAAATTATTCTGGCAATATTAACTTTATTATCAAAATGTAACTATTACTATTTAAATAATTTTAACTTCATTCTAAGAAAATGCCATTATTGATAATGCCAATTGATTGCTATTTTTTTTATTCACAATTAATTAAAATTGAACAAAATGAAAATAAAAGATAAATAAGAAATAAAATTGCAAAAAATTTTAATCAAAAGTTATATATGGATGTTAAATAGTTAAAATGGATCTGGTATGTTTTTTTTTTTTGGTTATATAATGAATTATGCTCTGGATTTATACGAACCGATGTAATCAGGGGATTAATTATAAAGTATTTTTATTGGCCGATATTTTTTTTATTCACCTGGACAAACACGAGCTTAAAGTTTTGAAAGCTTCAGATATAACTCCGCTCAGATTAAACCGCTCCAAACATGATGCGAGAGTTAATATTATTTTAAATGTTTCAAAAGCTTGTTTCTAAATTGCATCATTTTCGTGGGCCATTAAACCTGCAAAATCTAATAAAAGTAATAGTATGGTGAATTTAAAAGTAATTTAAGAATCACATTTAAAAGTAAACGCCAATCCCTTTTTAAAAGTTAAAAAGATAAGGGATGGGGAACTTTATGAAGAATATCTTTTAATTCAATGTTGGAGAAATTGAACCAGTGAATACTTTCATTCTCAAATTGTGGACATTTTATTAAAAAATGAAGAACTCTTATAGGACACTGACATACTGTACTTCGGGTGACGGTTCCGCAAACAGCAAATGTTTGTCTGTGGCCAATTTTTAATCTGGTAATAATTGCATCGTTTTCTGTTATACAAACAAGGCCAACAGACGATTAGATGTTTCATCGTTTTAAGTTTATTCACCTCTGAAAGAGCCCACTGGATTGGCCATTTTGAATGCAGATTGGATTTAACGTCGTTTTCTATATTTTTTAATGGAATGAATATTTTAGACCTGTTTTTTAAACTATATATATACTTTCAATTATAAATTAGAAATATAAGTTTTCAATTTATGTTGATAATATTTCACAGAAAATCAGACAGTATTTTTACTTTATAATCTAATGCTAGTTTACTAACAATATTCAAATACTGCTAATTTATTTCATTTCCTTGTTAATAATGATCATAGCCTTTATCATTGCATAAATATTTGAACCATTATAATGATTTCGAATTTTTATCACAGATTGGTGATGAATTTCATAAAAATGCTTGATAAAAAAGGCATCATTTAAAAAATGAAAAGTTTCATTTAATTAATTTACGCTAAAATACTGTAATTGAGTTTTTATATCAATGTGTTCAGCTTTTAAAAGAAAACACATGATAAAAACACTATTTTTGATTGAAAGAATTCAAATGTTATCAAGCCAGATATTATAGCCAACATTTTGTAAGAAAGATTTTTTTTTCACTCGAGAAAGTAACATCCCTCATTTTTATATCAGAAACAAAAAATAAAAATAGATTTTCTATTAAATTTGTATGCAAATAACTTAAATTACACTTTTTTATTTTATATGCCATTGAAAAGAGAAAAAATGAAGGAAATAAATATGCACTCTCTTTAAATGTTTATGTCGTCGAATTTCTTCGAATACATTTGCACTTCGTAATTCCATTATTTATGTTCCATTACAGTTAAGCTAATAAAATAAGCATGTTATGCTGGGTGGTAAAAAAAATAAACAAAAGAGTTGAATCAATATTTTTTATGAATTATATTTAAAAATTAATTCAGTGACTATTTACCATACAGGGGTAAAGAAAATATTCAAATCTAAACATAATACAAATTATTGCGTTATTTACAAAGCGGTTTTTGTTTGTTTTCGGGTTATTTTTCAGATTACTTTATAAATACTATTAGTTTAGTTCGCAAAATCTATGAAAAAAAATGTAAAAAAATATTAAATAAGGTTTCAAAAGCTTTAAAAAAGTCTTTTTACTTATGATTTATATTTAATTGCTTGTGAGATGACAAAAATTTCGAAATCCGTCTTGCTATAACTTATTCAGCCAATTTCCGTAATTTCAGCTCTATATTAATACATTTGTTTTAAGAGAAAATTACATGCATATTTTTCAGACGAAAGCAGTTAAAAAATGAAATCCACGATTGCAAATTTTAGATTACCATGTGAGAACATTGCTATTTTGTGTCATTAGATGCCATAATTTAAGTCATTTACCAGTTTAAACCGGTTAACCGAGACTTTGCTATCGGTGTCTATGCTCTAT
>JAOUZG010052814.1:1553855-1571788 GCA_026289955.1 Argiope argentata
CAAAGTTTAGGAGCTCTACCGATATTGAGATAAAATAATAGCTATGATGTCATAGTTCTCTGCTATCAAAGAAGCATAAGTAATAATAAAGCGATACTTGAAGAAACAGGTCAACCTTTTAAAAGATCATCTGCTTTCAAAGAAATATACATAATAATAATGCAATACTGGTAAAAGAAGATTAAAAAACATTCAGCCCGTAAATTTTGGAGACATCAAAACCTCCTAACCAAAAGAACATCATGTTACATATGAAAAAAAATATTTTTGGTAATTATAAATTAATAATAATTATTTATTTCAACTAAAACCATAACAAAGTTGTAATTTAATTGTTTTTAGATTTGAATGATTATAGATATGCAGATGTACAAGTTTTTCGTAAAGAATCGACAGTGAAATTAAAACTTCTTCTACAATTATTATATTTTGAGTTCGTTAATTTTACTACAAGAATTGTATCTTTAGTTTCGGTTCCGAAATACATGCATATTAAAGGTTTTCTGATCGAATTTTAAGTCTTGAAAATCTTAATTTTTTTTCATTTCCCATTTTCTTCTAGCTCCTGTAAAAGAAATTGAAAATTTTGAATTGGCATTTTTTTCTGTAAATAAATATTCTTTATCGTCAGAACTCATTGTTCGATTAATTTTAAAAATGAATCATGCATTTACACGAAAATCCATTAGAGATATTGCTTTTTCCTAGCTTTATCTGAATTATTTTATTATCTTGTTTACTTTCAAAAGAATTATAAAAAAAGAAAAAAAGAAATGTATGAAAATGTATATAAATATATATGACGAAATGTAGATTACTATAGCATCACAGATTTTTAACATTGGGAATTTTGCATTATAAATGTAATGATTATTCTATAAGGAAATAAATTCTTATTTTCCATCGGTCTTTCTGCTTTAATGTTTATCATAAGCGTCACCATACAAATTGATCTTTTGTTTCAACAAAAATACACCCTAAAGAGTTTTATTTTTGAGAATCAATAATACAAATATCATTTTGGTGAAATCCATTTCCAGAAAATCTTTCAAAGTGATCCCTAAAGAGTTATTTAGGACTGTCATCACTATTCCGTGAATCAGTTGCATCAATCCACGATATGCATTAACAGACACAAAGTTCAAAAGAGTAAGTAAATGTCAACTGAAGTCACTGCAAAAAGTTTTCTGCTTTGGATTTAATAGTTTAATCTTTAGGGAATCAAGAAGAAAATGTGAAAATGTGAGAAGAAAATAGGAATTCGTTTTGTTGCTAAGGAAGCTACATTTTTAAGTTTTAAGTTTAACCCCTACATTTACATTTTAAGTTTACCCCCCTATTTTTAAGTTTTAAGGGTATTTCCTCCTCCCCTTAAGTTTTAAGGATACTTTTTATTTGCTCCGGTTTACCTATGACCTTAATTTAATATTCTATTCCTGATATTATATTTTAAATGCCCACACAGAGGTGCATACAAGTGCACACAAACTTCGCATATTTTAAATTTCATATGTAAAGAAAATATATTTTGTTATCAACTTCTTTTTTTACAATCTTAGTATTTAAAAAATTTTTAAAAAAAAATTCTTTTTACTGAAATTTGGTTTTAATGCCAATTTTTCAGTTTCGCTTATTTAAAAAAGGAAGAGATTAATTAAAATTTTATTTTTAATAATTTTATGACATTTTTAAATGACATGGCTATTGTATAAATGAAATGTAATTTTAGAAATTATACAAATATTTTTTTTCAACTCTATTTGTAATTTGAACCTTATTCGAAATTATTATTATTAGAAAATATTTGCTATTAAATTCTTCTGAGTTGTAAGGAAATTAATCTCAATATACTCAAATATTTTCTTAAAAGATTAAAAGCTAATAACATATGATAATAAAAACGCCGAGTTTACAAATACAATTCCTTAAGTAATAGTCTAATAATTTTTCTTAATAAGTAACCACAAAATAGTAATCTTTAGAGAACATTTAAAAAAATACTGATATAATTTCCTATAGATAAATGGAAATTATAAAATTGATTGAGTTAATTAGTTTGATTTTTTTTCGAGTATAATACGCATTAAAACAAAATCCTTACGTGGTAGAATAATGGAGGCAAAAAATAATTTTAGTAAAAAAAACATAGCACTCTGATGAATAAAATAAGATATCACTATTGATATGCGAAGCATTATTTTCAAAATTCCAACTTCAATGAAGTATTTGAATCAAACCGAATCTTTATAAATTTACTTAATAATTGTTATTATTTTCAACTTACACTATATTGTTGATTTTCAAGCATTCGGTAGTTTAACGCCAAATTTTGATGAACAGGCCTTCTACTATATGGCGTGTTTTGCATGTTAAATGTAAGAACTTCACATAAAAAGGTAGAGGCAAGTCAAAATAATGTAAGAAATTGCAGCAATTTAAGGAAGGATACTCTCAATTATTATTGAAACATAGATGCGAAGTTAAGAGATCAATTTAAAATACTTTTGTGCCCATAATATACAATATATAACAATAAAAAGAAATAATACAATATACAATAACATGCAAAAAAAGAAAAGAAATTTCGAAGCAAGCAAAGCCCCTATCCTGCATGGATTGTGGAAACGTTAACAAATATCAGTCATATCATGATTCATAGCAAAGACAATGATGATTTCTTCAGCCACCACCATATCTGAATCAAACAGAATTTCACATCAAATGGACTTTGAAATACCCCCTACCCCCTCAAATCAAGAGAAGACATTTCTGGTGAACTGTGAGCATTTGTGACCGGATAACCGTCTCTGTCAAAATGACCTGTCCAAAATCTTACGATAGAAATTATATAATGAAGATGAATCATTATGCTCATGAAACTGAACTTTACTTCAATAATGTTTTGGTTCCGTGATATTACTTTCTATTAGTAATAAAAAAAATTGAAGGAATTAGAAATTTAGTTTTGTTTTATTGAATTGATTGTCTTTCCAATTTTAAGTCAAACAGGTGATATTTTAAGTCTGAAAAAT
Organism: Argiope argentata; assembly: GCA_026289955.1. NCBI lineage: Eukaryota > Metazoa > Arthropoda > Arachnida > Araneae > Araneidae > Argiope > Argiope argentata. Next base: position 1,556,888 of record JAOUZG010052814.1, read on the forward strand.
TTATTATATACAAAAACCGAGTAATAACTACAACATCTAAGTCAATGCCTTGTATCGGGAATTTTTATTAATATAACGTAATATTGATTCTTCCAATATTCACTTTAAGATTAATTCAAGCCAACCAGCAGATTAGTAGAAAAATAACTAAATATTCAAATATATATATTTAAATTGAAAGAAAAAGTAAGAGACTCTGCTAATAGAAACAAGCACAGTCTTTACTAAATTTATTAAAAAAAGAGATAAATAAAGCAAAAAGTATTTTGCTACTAATCTTTTAAATTTCAGTAAGCTTTTAGAAGATTAGGAAACTTCAAAACATTTTTGATATAATGCTTTATACTGGAAGTAAACTAGCTAATACACCTAGGATGCATAGGTGATTATTTACTTTCTGTTTTAAACAATAAACTGCTTAAAGAATATCTTCCTACTTCAGTTATCAGTTCACTTTTTACCGTCTACTTCAGCGGTTTCCAAAGAAGACACTTTAATTCACTAAAAACCTCAAGTCTCGAATTCCTTGTATCTTGAGAAACTTACGTTGGCACATAATCTCAACTTTTAATTAACACTATAAACGGTAGTTAGAATCCATTGGAGCGTGAGTCCCTTTATGACGTATAAAGCTCGAGAAGTTATTTTATTTGTAATCGGCGACTGTTTTCACGATAATATGCATTTTTTATATGAAAACAGCAACTTTTAATAAAACTAAAAATGCTTAAAGTACATTGTTATATGTACTTTATGTAATGTGATGTTAATTAATCATAAAAACTAATTTCAATACTTATATTATTTTAATGTGCCCTTTCCAATAGTTTCTGTTGAAATTTGGCTGTTTTTTCAAATAATGTATCGTAGCAGGGAAGCAGGGGTACATACGTATTGTACCTTCGATTTTAATATATTCTTTATATAATATTGAAATTTTTCTTTATCAGCATTTTAATATATTCTATCTTTTTTTGACAAGTAATATCGTTGGAATATTGATTATGCTTATTTTAAAGTAAACTTCTTCAACATATATTTAAGTTAACGATTACTTAAAATTTTTTTAACAAGAACATTCCAATAATATTAAGACATGCTGTTTAAATAGCCCTACATTTGCTCAGTTTGCTGTGTTGATGAATTTTTCAAATTGGAAACTAGTCCAAATGTGTCATTCAAAACGTTAATATGGTACTATAAATACATATATATTAAACTAAATCCTTCCTTAATTTTTATCAACAGAAGAAAATCGTAAGATAAGATAGCCGGTGAGAGAATGAAAATGGTTCAAGTAAGTTGAAGAAACAATGAAAATGGTATGAGTAACAGTGCAATTTTTGTTACAAATGAAAAGAAAAAAATCGTAAAAATCTGTTAAAACAAGAAAATGTGCCAAATTATTAAAATGGTATCATTGAAACGAATTTTTTTAAAAAAAAATTCTAAAATGATGTAGAATTTCCAATTGTGCAGTACTTTATTCGGAAGTTTTGAAAACGCCAAATTTTTACTCTATTATTAAATAATAAAAATTAAAAAAAAATTGTTTTTTATTTTCCTTATCTCATCTTACAAGTTATATATAAGTTAAATGTAATAAGTCAAACGATCGGTAAATAGTATATGTACACGCATTTTATGTTTAATATTAGCGAAGTCAAAACAGAGCAGTAATGCTTTTAAAAATGCTTCGCTAATAAATCTATGATATTATGGAAAGATGCTTCCCTCTATATTTGAGATGCAATATCAGCCACTAAGCTTTTTAAATGTTTCCTCACCACCCAAATATCTCTTTCCCACGACTACATTCTAAAGATGATTTCCCACACACATTTATTCATGGAACTCCTATATTCTATCACTTAAGTTTTCATAGCAAGGTTTTGATAGGTTAATCCTAAAGGAATTCTCTGCTTGTATATTCTGTTATATGCATAAGGCGACATTTCTCAATTTATTTTTTGAATTTCTTCTTTTAAAAACATTTTTAAAATTAACTTGTAATTTAACATTTAACTCTAAAGATTTTTATAATTTCGTGAAAAATAAATGAAAATGCATGGGTTAATATTCATCTGTATGGTTAAATATTCATCATATCCACTATTCAGTGATAATAAAATAATCACTATTTATTTCTTGCATTAAAATTTAGTATGTGTGCAATGAAAATTGTCTTTTTCTTTCTAATTTTTTATTTGTATATTATAATTTTTTAATTTATCTGAGTTGAATAAATTTTGATTTCTATTAATTACTCTTCATATAAAAACTGTACATTACTTTAGCATTCAAATATAAAAAGCTGTAAGATATAAAAAGGTTTAAACTTCTATCTCTTAAGGTTTAAATTTAAAAAAAAATTGGAAACGTTATGATTCAGTCATGAAATAATTCATTGGCATGATCATATAATCTTTAATATAAAAGTATACTGTTAAGTCTTACCTGCAAGAATGCAGGTAAAAACAAGAACAATTGAATGATTGGACCATCTGGATACAAAACATTAAATCGCTTTGTTCTAGTATCATGCTTTTGAATGATATAATTAAAGACTAATGCTAATGGCTGAAGAATTAATCTAAATTTGATTGTAATGTGAATGATTATTTTATATTCAGCATTTTTATAAAGTAATTTTTAAAAGTATTTTTTTTAATATTTTATTTTGGTAATAACAAGGAAATATCCAATGTATACTTGTCCAAAATACGAAGATGATGAATTCGTATGTTTTTTTTTCTTCTAAAGCTCTGAAATTTTTTCCATCTACTCGAATTAATAAACCAGTCGTTGTTTAGAAATGACAATAATCACATATTTTACAAAAAAAAAATTAACTATACAATTTTTATGATATTTAATCAAAAAACATACTGATTTTTTATATTTCTTTTAGCTTTAATGAGCTTTCCTTCGTTATTTGTGGAGCATCATTATATGTCTTTTCATAATTTCGTCCGGATAGAATTTTAATTGAAAAAAACATTTCTACATATTTTATAATCTAACTTCCCATGTTAGACTACCTGATACTACAAACTCGCTGATTTCACTGATATAACGTCACCGGTTTCATCCTCATTAACTTTTCATATCACTTTCAAAAAGAATAAAATTATAATTTAAACGTAATTTATTTCTCTGAAGATTCGGTACATAAAAGGATGTATAGTACACTTAGATTCAGTAACTCAAAAAGAACTTTTTAATTTGATAAGAATCATCCGTTTATCAAATTATCATTTAAGCTTTATAAAACTCTTTATATAAAGACATGTGAGCTATCAAGACTAATCTTATCAACAAAAATTAAAGAAATGTCTATAATAATATTAAATCCAATTAACAGTTATGTTGATACTCAAAGATATTTAAACATCTATAAATCATTGTTGATTACATAGTTTCAGAGATTCCCATTTAAAGCATTAATTAAAATAATAAACGAATCAAACGGTGCTTTAAAGATACAATGTTTCAGATTGAAAAATAATATTTTACTGTAAATGTAATCATTATTTATTAATTATTTATGCTAATGATCATAAATAATTGACTTAAATAATAGAATACTCATTAGCAAGATCTAACTAAATTCACAGGACTAATTAAGGAATTCAGGAATAATTAAAGTGGCCTAAAAATTGGTATATACTACAAACATATGGTTTATATCTTACTATCCTATTTTACTATACATTTTCCTTTATAAGTATGTAGTAGTAAAATAGATTCAATAAATGAAAAAGTGACATTTTTTTTTCTTTTGAGGGAAAATAAAAAATGAATATTTTCTAAATTCTATAAATTTTGAAGAAATTTGGAAGATATTGTTCACAACTTGTTCTCATATAAATATGTTTAAACAAGTGCTAATAAATTTCTAATTATGATTGATAGAATAATTATGAAATGAAAATTTTGAAGTCAAAATTGATTTAGACTTCAAATTCATCATTTTCCGACTTTACTTTTTTTTTAACACTATATTTAGGAAGTTAATTGTCTAAAAACTTTCAATTTTATTTTTGCCTCATTGGATAAATTTTGAAGCAGTATAAGTCCAGATATGTCAAAAGAATTTCTTGAATGTAAGAAAATAAATTGATTTATGATTAAATAATTTAATAAAAGGGCTTGATTAATAATTAAGGATTTTTAATTTCTACCTGCCGCTAATATTTACTTATATCTTTCGGGCTTTGATTTTCATACTGATTTTTATTACGCTCAAAAAGGTTGTGATTTTGCTAATATTTCTGCTTGATTTTAAGAGTATTTTTAAGTTCTGTCAGCAAATAAGAGGTGAAAAAGAGTTACTTATCACTAATTTTTTTCATTAAAAAAGGGAAATTTTTCATTATTAGGGAAATGTAAGCACAAACAGATGATATTAAATTCTTGGCAGAGATTTATTTAAAGACAAAATAAACATTTAAAAAAATCATTCAGATAATATACACGTTTAATTTACTCTAAAAATATTTACCCTCTAAATGAAAATTATACACGATTCTTATTTGTCTCTATGCAATTTGGAAACTCCGACTCAACTGAATAATTTATAAGAGCTCTTAATCGATTAATGTATTAGGATTATCGATCATTAGAAAAGCCTGGTCACTCGATATGAACAGATGTTTCTCATATAACACGCCGAAAGAATTCCAAGGACAAATAACTCAAGGCTGAAGGGAAGGAAAAAAAACGCGAAAGAAGAAATAAGAAAAGATATAGGTAAGTGCTAGCATACCAGATAAGGGTTATTGGAACCGCATCCCGAACCATTTCTTATCATCATAGGCACCGTCTCATCTCAAGTAGTAGATGTTACAACTACCCTGAGTTGTTTTTCTAAGAAACGACTTTTTTGCTCTTGCAATATTTATACTTTATTGCCATTAACTTATATAAAAAGCGATGCGAGTATTAATTGCTTTAAATTTAACTTAGGAAAATGTATTATGCGTCATCTACATTGTATGCTTTATTTTTTAATTTATTCCATAAAATAGGATACGAAGATGGAGTTTTATTATCATCAAATACTTTGCAAAAGCTTGCGAATCTCCATATTTTAGATTTTTTTAAATCTGGAAAACAAATTTCTGTAATCATTTTGTTTTTTCTGTCAGTATATGAACAAGAAACACAAAACTTCTTTCAACTAAATGAAGGGAATATGATAGATGACCTTTATACCAAATTTAAGGAATTTTCTCAAACTTTGAATGAAATCTTTTGGATTATGTCCGTCTGAGAGTATGCATTCACAGCAATTACAAAATATAAAGAGCTAGACAAAAACATTTACAAGCTTTCAAAGCACAAAGAGTTGATCCGTATCATATTTTGAATCAAATCTGCTTACAGGTCAATTCTTAGCCATTTCTGCCTAGAAAAGAGAACTGAAGTACCCAATAATTTTGATAAATGAAACTTTACTTGTGGATTTGGTATTAAAATTATAGTTCTCTTTCAAATTGTTTTGATCCTGCCGGTTGAAAAAAAATTAAAAATCGATTTTTTTATCGATTGTTATGATTTTTATGAATGTTAATGAGGTTTCAAGTGTTAAAAATAAAAACCTGACTCCTCATGCAGTTCTTGGCTTTGCCCAGGATCCATAAATTTTTATTCGAAAAATATCTTTGATTTACATTTTCGGCTAAACTGTGCAAAAATATACCATAGAAATCGATCTAACAAAAGAAACTTAATGAAAAAAAATTTATCTGAAACAACTGTATAAATTGAAAATGATAAATTATATAAATCTCAAAATAATAATCTAAAGCATATATGTCTAATCAGAATAATAAGAAACACAATATAATCAGAAATATATAGTAATTAAAAAATTGTTTGAAAAAGGTATCCAATATGTTAAATTACTCACAAAACAAAATTTTTCAAATTTACAAAAAGTATTCATGATACTTAATTTTTAATGGATATGTATATATATAGAGAGAAATGGTGTTTTTTCGTATAAATCTGTTATTTAAATGATTCTCAAAAGCATTCTTTAAGCCCTTAAGCTCCGATTCAGCATAGTTTAGTACCTCTTTTAAAAAGATATTCATGTAAAATACGAAAAAATAAATACTTCTTTCATTTTCTCTATTCAATAAAATAATGACTTTTTATATCTAACAAATTTCCTTTAAAAACTGAAATCAAAACTGCTCTGTATTTTAATTACATCCGCTGATTTCTCCTGAATAGCGAAGATATAACTGTGATAGGAAAATAAAGAGTCACTAGCTTGGTTCCTCATTGCAATTAAAACTCTGCGATTATCGTTTCGAAGATAAAAAAAAATGAAGAGAGAATAATGGATGGAGCATTAAATAGCAATATCGAATCTTAATATAACTGTGAAATTTAATTAAGCTGCACTTGTTTTGGCTTTTTATTCTTTCATAACTTTCTTTCTGCCAAGCATTTCCTTTACTTTCTTTCTTTGTAGATAACTTGCTTTCTTTCAATGTTAATGATTATCATCATCTTTTTTTAATAAGACTAATTATCCTTTTGATGCCTGATTCAGGTAACGACGCTATTATTATTATTTTTGTTGAGGTAAATGTTCCAATAAAATCTGATTCCGGGTTCATGTTTATTAACAAATAACTTCCAGGTTCAAAAGTGTCTCTCAAAGAAAAGAGACATTCTTCTGTGATAATTGAGTTGTGTAATTAATTAAAGATAATGAATTTATTTTATTTCTTAGAAATCAACTAGTCAACTCTTAAACAATTTTTAAATGTTAGATATTAAGGAAAAGTGATTTATATTTATTTTAATTGCTGTGCATACTTTCACTGCTACATTTAAATAGTTTCAATTTATTTTAGAAGATAATGATAATAATAAAAATGAATCAATACGCAATTTTGCTTGTTTATTTTTTAACATATGTTGCCTATTCATAAAACATTGAAATTTTTTTTAATATTTTATATGCACAATAAATGAATAACAGTCAAATTAGACCCTCGTCTGGTCCCAGGGAAAGCGCTTCTTCCCCTGATCTGGGGGTCTTGTTTCGAGTCTTGTTTTGGGCATGATTATCTTCATCCTATGTTCTATTTGTGAAGTGTGTGAAAGAGCGCCCCCGCCTGCCACCTCATAAAAAAGGGTTTGTGCAATCGAATATGTGACAGTTATCTTCATATGAGCTGGAAGTCAGACTGCCGGCTTCCTGGCATAAAGGTAGCTCATATTTTCCGTGACCTCGGAGTCCCGATACGGGCATGATTGTTATTCTGTGTTTTTTCTGTAAGATGTGTGAATGTGCTCCCCTGTAAAAAGGGGGGGGACTTTATTATCACAGAAGAATATCTGCAAACGAATGTGTAGAGTGAGTAGAAAAAATCGTACTCTTGGACCTATTTGGTGTTTCTATAAAACAAGAGACGCTGATTAGGCTTAAATTGCTGACTACCTCAGCGAGCTCCTCCATGGCAAGTGCCATAAGAAAAAACAACAACAGAAGTCGGACTTCTGCCGTCGGGTGCTGAGGGACCTTCATCTTCAGAAACTACAGCACAAACTTGGTTGGTTGTCTTTAACAAATGGCATAAGTAACAACAACAGTCTATTTATTGTAATTATGGAATAAGACATCCATACAAATGCATTCAAACAAAGTAAAATATAATTTCTCTTTGCTATCTTGATGATAGTTTTATGATAAAACCAATGGTTTTAATCAATCAGTAAATGAATCATTGAAGCAATCGACAATTTTAATGAATTGGTAAAGCTATGCAAATTGAGATGTAGCAATTTTATGTGTCATGACAGAATTTGATGTAACTAATCCAATTAAATGCATATAATGGAATATGAATTAGCATAAAATCATTTCTATTTCTTTTGCAACTTTTTATTGCAATCTAGTCTGAACAACGGCCATTTATTAGTTTGCTGAGACATCTACGCGTACGAAAGAAAATGCTCCACAGTTTATAATAACCAAAAATAAAATTAATATCCTAACACCCTCACATATTAAATGATTTTGGTTGAAAATAATTTGCATTCAAAATTAAATTTAATTCAAATGCAATGTTTTGAATGGTGGTCATGTAACTGCTTTGTTAATAAACAATTTGATAAATATTGAATGTGGTTAAGTAAGAAAATAAGAGAGCTAAAGAAAAAACATTATCCATAAAATATAAGACTTAAACGAAAAACTTAAAAGATTTATGGCATTCTACACTAACAAATTTTGCATTTGACATTTGTTTCTATTTCTTAAACCCTCTTCCAATAAGTTTTATTAAAATTATGCGATGTGTTTGAATGAATAGAGGACATTGCATAATGAATTGAAGCACTCAACCAAAACTCCAACGTGGATTAAAGTCTTTCTGGTCTTAGAGAAAAGATTAGTGATCTAAGCTCCAGAAAATTCTTCTTCGGGGAATCGGATCGATTGAATTTCCTGAATGATGTTTAGAATTGGGAATACGTGTTGCGACACCCTCCCAATTATTTAATGCTATACAGATCCATTTTATTAACTGATGGTATTAATAAAGTTTAGATTTTTGTATTATTGATTAAATTCTGCTTTGAATCAGATTAACCTCATTAACTATTAGTAAGAATTAATTATAATAAGAATAATTAACCATTAAAATTAACCATTTCTCAGAAGAATGATATATTTTTACAACATGCATAGGTTTTTAGATTTTCCTATTTTGATGGAAAAGACTGCTGCACAAAAATATGTCATTCTCATGGACAACATCTTTTGTATTTATAAAGTTATTAATAAGTTTGGAAATATACAGCAGTCAAATAAGATATAATTTGACATTTTATATTTTCTTAATCCATATGTGATTTGATTTTGGAGTTAAATTCGTTGTATGAATGCGTATTAAGTTTTTGTGATTCCTTATTGAATAATAACTTTTTATTCATTATTTTAAGTCTAATTACGGATTATTATAAACATAAAATTCACTATGGTTACAAAAACATTATCTTCACATTAAAAATTCTATAAAAGATTATTGTTAACTTTACTTTTTCATGAAAATTTCAAAGTATTTAAGAAAGGGAAATAAGCAATAATCCAAGGATGAATAAAACTTGGTAGAAATGTTGTCTTGTGAATGTTATTGTGAGTTATTTTCTTTTATTAAACGTTTTATAACGGATATCTTTGATTTTGGAGCAAACTATAAGTCCAAACTCTGTCGAGGTATCCTATTTTCTTGTCAATTGTAAACATTTTAAGAAGATAAAAGGTTTCAGTGGACTATTCATTTAAATACTTAATTTTAAGTTTAAAGGACTAAAAATTATGTGTTTTATAGATCCTGCTGATTTATAGATTGAGCAAATATTTTGTGATAAGCTGGAAGGAAATTAAATGGAATAGGAAATTATTACTAATAGAAAAAGATTTCAGTTCCTTTCTTTTTTAATCTTGTGACCTCATTTCTTCTAGCTGAAAGTCGGTTCTATTTTAAATGTATTATTATACTGAAACCAAATAAAAACTAAGTTGTTTATGAATCGAGCTAAAATTATTTAACTGTCTAGAACTTTTTAAAATTATTTTTCAGGGGCAAAAAAGAAGCTATGCCCTCAACAGAACTTAAAACATAATTTAATTGATATTAGAATTCCTGTGCACCTAAGTTTATCAGGTAACTGTGGCATCTTATGACTTATACATGCTAAAGTATATGTGCAATTTCCTATGTTAAACTATATTCAATCTCTTTAAAAGATATTTACGATGCAATGAAGGCAATTGTCTTTTTCAATTCCTACTCTTATTTCACACTCTTCCTATATATAAACTTTGTAAAAACTTTCAATCTTTAATAAAATATTTTTTATCCATCCACTCAAGTTCAAATACATTTTTAAAAACTTGTATTGGATGATACTTGAAAATTATACTGTTTTTTTCAAATATTAATTAATTAATTAAATTTAATTGCTTTTTAATTTAATACTTTAAATTTAGTTTTAGCAGTTTATAATGAAAATTGAAATCAACAGGCAGAGCTCAATCGATAAAATGCGAATATCTCAGTATTTTTCAAATGAAGAAGAATGCGTCCAATTCTTGCGAAAACCAATGATTTTTGGATAAATTATTTGTATTGATTGTAATTATTTAATAAAGAATAATTAAAAAAAATTTTCTATATGGACCTAAATAAGGATTTACTTAACTTTTTTAAAATATTACTTGTTACCACAAAACTATCAACATTATCATCGCTTTTTTATTTTTAGTTGTTATTGAAAACGCTGTCTATAAATTGCTACAAGAGAAATTCTTTAGAAATTAGTCGAAGAAATAATTTCGGAATAAATGCAATATCTTTCGTTTGAAATATCTATCCGAAATGGATTTTTATGCTACTATCAATTAGACTTAAATAGCAGTAATTGAACTTTTAATGCATTGATTTGCAAATGGTAAATATTTTAAAATCAACTAAAACGTTTTAATTAAATTTAGAGAGCCTTTTTTATGTTTTAAAATATGTGAAATGATAAAACGAAGAATTTAAAACAAATCTAAAAATGTCAAATGAAAACAAAATCAATAGAATTATATTTACAGTATTTTGTCGTAAATATATAATTTTATGTTACATGAAACAATTATTCTTTAAGAAAACCAACAACTACAGGTGAAGGTAGAACTATATTTTTCATTTATTGTTTTATCTAGTGATTCACACACACACAAAAAAAAAAAACAATTTCTCTTCCTATATCAGGTCACAAAATAACATCCTACTGAATTGCACTTAAAATTGGAGTCACGCTGTCCTTATATTATTCAATACATGTCCGCTTTTTTTTTTGTGAAACATAATCTTTCTATATCAAGGAAGGTTAAAGTTAAATAATAAAAGTTTTATCATGGAATTTCATCAAAAATAAGAGAAAATACATTTGTGTGTATAGGCGTAGGGCAGCAGAAAATAAAATTCTTTCTTTCTTTTTCTTTTTTTTACTGTCATAATCAGTTTCAATGATTGAATAGAGTATTCATCGATTTATGTGTTTTTGATTTAAGGAGGGGAATAAAATAGGTAATTGTTTTTTCCTTACTTTTATTTTTAATAGTATTGTTTTACTTTTATAAGGAACATTTAAAAATGTATCAATTATTTGTTATTTTATTCATGATAAATGAAAACTATTGCATAAATCATCCCTACTTTAAGACATAATTTCTATTTAATAATATAATGTCTGATCTATCTAATAAAATATTTGGTCTTTATCAACCTAAGACTTAATTTTCAACTCATAATATGACAAAATAATAGCCGAATTAATACTTTCTTTGTATAAATAATGATAATCCACTATATAATACTATAAATGTCGGAAAAACAAGATCTTTAAACTCCAGTAAAACTCATGACGTCATGTTTAGAATGATTAACCTGAACAGCATTATTGAGAATATTGCTCGAAAAGAAAATATAATAAAAGAAAATCGATTTAAAAAGGAAATACTAGTTAATATTATTTAGAATTAAGCTAAATAATTGAAGAAAAATTTAATAATTTCATAATTAGCCCTCAATATTTGATAAAAGATAATTCATGCCTTCCTAAAATAATTTGAAATCGCCCTTTTTTAAAATTACAATCTTATTCATCTTTGGATTTTGCTTATCAAAGAAAATGCAATTCATGGACAAAAAAAAACTGAGAAACTGACTCTCATTGGATAACAATATTATGCGGTCGTTTTTTGAAATGTTTTAAATTACTTGAAGCGGAATTGGAGACAATGTTTCAATTCAAACTTTTCACATTTAAATTTTTGAAAAATTAATCAAGAATTTAAAATTTCTTTTAGTAAAATACATATTTCATCACATAGTTTTGCTTAGAAAACTACTATTGGCTTGTAAAGTATTTTAGAAAATTTATCTGAACAAAGATTAAAAAATTACATTTCCGAATTTTTTCAAAAAAATCGTGTACTCACCGTAATTTAAAAATTTTATTTCTTTAATTGAAAGAATTTCTAAATAATTATTGCGTGAATAACATCATTTCTTAGTTTCTCGCTTGTATATAATGAAAAAATAGATTTATTTCCTGTTATAAATATTTAGGTAAGTTAATTTGTTAAATGCGACCGTCACTTTTAAGACTTTATGTAGGTGCCTTTGTGACTTTTATTTTGTAGATATTGGCTATAAACATGACTTATCTGCGATAATTTGTTATTTCATTATCACCATTTCATTTATGAGTTTCAGTATTACTTATATTATGAGTTTCAATATAACTAATATAATAAATTTCATTATAACTTATATTATTAGTGAAAATACAACAAGTTTAATGCGAAATTTAGTTAAATATGGAAATATAAAATAAGTTTCTTTAAATTTCATTGGAGTGCCTTTCCTTTCCTTACTTTTAGATAAATTCTCTAGACTTTTTTTTCTTTGTCTTTTAAAAAACAAGTTTTTAATTTTATTGCAAAATTCATATCTTTTAATTTCAGAAGTAATTGTTAATTCTTAACCCCTTAACCAGTTTGCCCTTACACCGTACGTGCATCGATTTATAGAATTTTGATAGTTCTAAACAAAAAATAAATCACTCATAACAATTATAATTTAATTGTAAAATGACTTTGAATACGTTGATAAGCCAAGTATTCCATGGATTTCCATTTAAATCAAAATAAGAAAATATTTTCAAAACAGAATCTACTATATAATAGTCATCTTATTAGATAGTAAGAAAAATAAACCGGTTAATGGATTAAGAATATAGGATTCTCTTACTATAACGTTTTTTTTTTGAATTTCTCCTTTGATTTATGTCTTAACACTTAATAAAATATAAATATTCTTATCACAATCGGAATATAAGAGTGATGTCACGGAAGAAGGAAGTCAATTTGAATGTACCGATATTAAAATAGTGTTAATAAAATAAAAACAAAATGCTAGAAATGCAGATTTTTTCTTAAAAGTTTCAATAAACTTATAGTTTAAGGCATAATTTCAATCACAGTGTTATATTTATAAAATTCTCTTTCCAATTTCACGCAGTTGACAGTTAAATTTTATAATTACTCAAAACACGTGGAAAACAAAGTAAAGTATCTATTAACTTCGACAAAACTGAGCTGAGAGCAGCCCTTAGGACATTTAGAAACTTCCTCATGTTGCGATGACAAGTTCGTGAGCTGAATTTTGTGAATTGACAATTTGATTGACATGTAACTGATTCTAGAAGTTTGGAATATTTATCTCTTAACACGCTTCCATTAGTTTTCGGATTTTAAACTAACATATAACGTATTATAAATACAAGCTAAGTAGTCATAATATAGTTCTTAAAAGGAAAATTAACAAACTCGTCGATATTTTTTTATGTAGAATGTGTAGTGAAAATTATCTAAGTCGTTTAATATTTCTTAAAATACATCAAATTAAGCTGATTTAATTCAACATTTTTAAAATTTATTTTAATTTTATTATTTGGTTCATTCCTTAAATGCTGATTTTTACACTATTTTCAAAATTTATCTGCTTAGTATCTTCGTAAAAACATCAGTCTTTTCTTTTTATATGTTCAGTCTCATCTTAAAAGTATCAGTCTTTTCTTCTCATTTGCTCAGTCTCTTTTTTTTTACTTGGTCTACTAAGCTCTTTTCTGTTTGATATTTAAATTCTGCATCTTAAAGAAATACTCACTTTTTCATTCACAGCAAAAATCAATTTCAATTTTTGGCATACGAATCTGAATACGATTTTTTGTCAGACCCAGAAAATATCAAGAAATTTATTTCTAAATTCTCGCCTTTTTTGAAAATTCACAAATCAGTTCTGAAGCTTTGGTTTATCTCTGTAAATTTTTCTAAGAGAAAATATTTCAGCTATGTTAATTATGTTGATTCATGATAAGAATAAAAATTACAATGAAATTTGACAATTTATTTATCTAATTTTAAATGTTTTTCTGTTTCATCATAGTTCACAATTATGGCAATAAAATGAACAGAAATATTGTAAAAAATATATAAACATTTATTAAAAATTTATTTTATTAGCATATTTTTGGATTTTCCTGTCGCATGTTTCGTTGTTGTTTATGCATAAAATAAAGGAACGCCAAGAATAAATTAATGAATAGATCGTTTCTCGTCTTGTTTGAGGATAAAATTTACTAACTTATCGAAAGATCTTTTGAGCCAGTTACATGAATCAGGAATCTCATTTAGAGCTTCCGCAGGATCAAAAGGCTTAAATAAAAGCATTTTTTTCTTCCATTCAACAAGGAATTCCTTAAGGATATTTAATTAATTTAATTAGATGTATTCTTTTTTTAGAAACCAAAATTTTTAATTCTGTCTTGCTTTTTGGAAAGGAAGAAGTTTCCTGTTAGAGCCTTATCTTTATCAGAAATATTTCTGACTTTTATTCTGTATCTCTTCTGCAGACATGTATTCTTTTGTGATACATAGCGATACAAGTAAATGTCATAGGTGTAGCACGTAACGCAAGATAGCTTGATAAGAAAACATTTGAATGTAGGATGGGAAGTAAGGTTTCTTTTCTCAAATTTAAAATTGATATTATCACGTGAGAACATGATGTTGTTTTGGTAAGAAAGTTTTGATATATTCCAAATTTACAGGCAAAAATATTTGTACCTGCTTTTACCAGTATTGCATTATTATTTATGTATGCTTCTCTGACAGCAGATATGTTTTTAAAATGATGGTCTACTTTTATCAGTATCACTTTATTATTACGTATGCTTCCTTGAAAGCAGATCCGTTTTTAAAAGCTGATATATATATATATATATATATATATATTTATTTATATATTTTTATAT
>JAOUZG010052814.1:1572188-1597195 GCA_026289955.1 Argiope argentata
TACGACTTACATTAATTATGATAAATAATGATTTAAAACATAATTATGTTCTCATATGATAACTTGAAATTTACTATCAAAGATTTTTTTAGAGTTTTGTATTAGTGATAACCTGAGGGTCGTATTGACATACTTTTGGATGCCGTATTTGTGATATCAGTAATTTTATTTTAGAAGTTACTTAATTGATATTTGGGGTCTTGCAGCATAATTTTCCTGTTTTGTTTTGCATAAAATATAGTAAGTAATGTTCTTAGCACATTTTAACTTCTGTTTAGGTGATTTACGTAGTAGTCATAGCCTACTGCGTAAGTGAAAAGGAATAAACAGACACCAAGTAATATCAAATATTTATTGTTTTATGATTATAATTGAGGTGAATTAAAATAAAAAAATGTCAAAATAATAATTAAAAAAAAAAACTGATCAGTATAATACGCTCTTCACAAAGCGTTCGGAAACAGAATATATGTAATCTTTATTCTTTCTTCAAAAAAGAAAGAAAGATGAATAATAAGTTACTTCATTTAAAAGTGCAAGGTTTTTTTCTTGTGGTTTCAGTTGACTCGCTTCTTTTAATTAACCACTCTAGGAAAAAATGTTTAAAGTGTTAATGAAAGCACCTAACCAGCGTTTTACGCCTTTCTCATCATTTTTTGTTGTATTGTTTGTGGAAAAAATAAGAATGGTCCTCATTATCTCTTATGATAGATAATGGTCATTATCATTATTGAAAAGAAATGTTTATTTTTATTACTTAACAGAAGAGTTAAGTCTTCAGATTTATTACGCATCGACATGTTGAGTTCTTTTTCATTATGTACATCTTCATATTTCTGTATCTTTAAGTCTCTCTACCTTAAGAGTAATTCATTTTCTGTTCCTTCCAAGTGTTTATGTTTCATAATGATCCTTCGATTGATTTTGAAACAAAACCTATGATGGTAATGATTATAAGAATAATTTGAGATCATTTTTTTCACCTATACCCTAGCGTGTTAAAATTCTTAAGTAAAATAAATTATAAAGCATACTTTAATACTTCTCCTATTTTTTCTTCTTCTTTCGAATAACTTTTTACAATGACAATCAAATCAAATGTTTTATAATTTGTATTTATATATATATTGTTTGTTGAATTCAATTTCAGAAAATCATTAATTTTCTACTTCAGATATCAAAAAATTAATTAACATCGTCATCCGAATTTTTTTTATTTTGATTTTTATCAATTAAAAATATGAATGTGGATTTTATTTGTCCATCTTACACGTACGACATTATAAAGCTGATTATAAATGGGACCTTATATCCAAGTTATCATATGCAGGGCATTATATCTAGGTGATTATACGCAAAACATAAAATGTAGGCCTTTATATGTAAGTCATTATCTTAAGGATGTAATCTTATATGTAATTTGCTGATGTAGAAAGGAAGCTGATAAAAAAAAGATAAAACACTAATCCTCCAGTATTTTTCAAAGGATATTGCTTCAAATTTAGTGTTTTCTGTGTTGATGGGGAATGTGGAATGTAGTAAAAGCTTTGATATCAGCAAAACAAAAGTAGACATGAAAGTGGGGTTTCTTATGGTAAGATATTTTTACTTCATTTAACGATGGAGATTGATGAAGGACAACACAATGTCAAATTTCTGTTGAAACATGAAAGCGTTTTAATACGATTTCCTAAACACCATGGTTTCCATATGGTTATAACAGGCTTAATAAAATAATTTTTTTTTCGTTTTCATGAATCACTTAAGTGAAAACCATGAACTAAAGGAATTAGCTAAGAACAGCTGAACTGATCTTATGTCTTGAAAAAAAAGCATCAAATATATGTGATTTCTTATCCCATTTAATCACCAGTACACTTTCAGGACGTTAGAGTCGGAGAAAATTACATATTCGATTCTGAAAAAGCATTTAGAGTTACGAAAAAAGTAGTCAAAAATTTTTTATTATTAAGTAAAAGAAAATTGAAATACCCTAAATATTTGAAGAAATCTTTTCTAGATTCAATTCGTATATTCATTGTATTATTTATAAACATTCATGTAAAACGAATGTTTTTGAGATTCTTCTTCTAAGGAACGGAATTTTTCTTAATATGATGTCAGCAAATAGTAATATAGTATTTATCTACAATAATCTGATGTTTTCTATATAGAAATACATATTATATAGAAAAATGTAAATCTATACTATAGTCTAAATTTTTTCCTATTTTATTATCATTGTATATCCAACAAATGAATAAGTAAAGTAGAATTGTTATATTGAACAGAAATGTCATAAAATTTAGTATATTGCATTAGAATCAGTCTGTTTTGTGATGAATATTATGATGTAAAATAATAAAAACACATATCTCATCTGAGACTGGAAAATTTATAAATTCTAAATAAAAAAAATGAATTGATTTTTTTTCTTTTTAATAATATTCATTCAAATGTAAATTAAAATTTTAAAATTTACTTAAAGTTGATTCAATAATTGAAGTGTTTAATTTTCTTTTTTAAATAAAATAATTTAGGACTTTAATATGATGCATAATAAATTTCTGATTCTCTTTCTCTCTCTGTACATATGTACTGTTAATTTGTAAGCAAAATTTTGCTTTTTATTTTATTTAACAGTTTTGTTGTAAAAGAAACTAAAATTTAAAAAATTATTTGATTTTATATAAGTATGTTAATTGAGTAAGGCAAAGATTTAAGTAAAAAAAATATATTATTTATATTTTTTATTAAAACGATCTGAATTTACTGCACTAATGTTGAATTATTCTTTTAATATTTACGGAGTAACTTTGCGTGAAAAATAGCACTTTTCTTTGATATTTACCAATAGTAAATAATACACGTAAAAGTTATAAATCATTTTTTGTATTATTAAATTTTATGGTTTAATTCAGATTAATACTTTATTTTATTTCATTCTCGAATCGCAGATTGTATGGAAAACTTAATATAAAAATAAGCGTATATATGTTTATGAAAAATAATAATAATAGACATTTTTTCTTAATAATTTAATTAACTTTACATCTTTTTTCATGGTTGTCTTAGTGTTTGAAAATTACAAATAATGCTTTTATTTTTTGAAATTTAAATTAACAATACACTTATACCAATATACTCGAACACTCATAATAATACTGAAAGGTTACGAAGTGTCAATGAACTTTAGATATAGGAAATAAAGTACTTTTTTTTCTTTTTCCTTGAAAAAAATATCCTATTCTCTGATTTATATATTTATATTATTATTATATTTTATTATTATATTATTTTATATAAATATACTCTGGTATATTTTTTGTTTTATAATAAACGTATTAAATTTATATGTTTTATTTATTTTTGTTTAGATTATTTATTCAATGAAATTAGATTTCAAAAAATTGCTTGCATAAAAACATATTTAAAAATCAATTAGAAATTTAAAAAATAATTATTTCCCTTCGAAATTTTTAATTACAAATTTTTACTCCAGATAGAACAAGCGTGATAAAACAATAGAACAAACATTATAAATTTAATTATACCATTGTTTTCATTTAGCGAAGTATCATTTATTTTCTTTTCATTTAAAAATTCGAAAATCAAATAAGCATTCTAAGTTGTTTGAACCGAGGCTGATAATATATCAAATAAAAACCTTTATTTCCGATTAAATTTAACCTATTTATTTTTAATGAAAAAGCATATTTCAAATAAAGAAGAATATTAAATTTGGAACAAAAAATCTCTTTACGTAATTTTTGTAATTATGCACTTTAACTCGAATCAGTGACCACTTTTATTTTTCTAAAAAAATTAATAAATATACATTTAATACTATATTTCTTATAATAAACTTCCTTTATTAAAATTTCTAGCTAATTTTTTGTAGTCTTTGACAGCCATTTTACATATTTCTTTATCGTAATGTAAGTACTTTAATATTTATAAAGTTTACATATTCGAATAGCATCGTAAAGAGATAACAAGGGATGGATATATCCTGTTTGGTAGGGCATTGGATTAGCATCCCTTCAGGAGTAAGCTCAAGGGATGTCGACCTTGAGGAGTGAGTACGTTGGCTGAAGACCCTCCTTGTACATGGCGGCTGGTTCGTGTATAGAACTGTAGTGGCCACAAAGCGTTCATAGTTGAGACAAAAACCACTGGGAATACTAGGTCAGAAATGATCGTTCTCTGATTCAAATCTAAATAATGATCTGTGGATGATTGAATGAAAAATAAAATTTAAGTCTGCCGTATGAAAAGGAAATGACTTGCATTAATAGATAAGCCGTACTCATGATCCTATTGAAAGAAGAAATGCTAAAACTCGGCTTAAATTAGCTTTTTTCGTCAGCTGGTTTGTCTATGATAATTATCACAAGAGAAACAGAAATAACAAAATAATTTTACGGAAATATAAACTTTAATGGAATACTTTTATAAGTTAAGCTTTTATAGAGAAATTACATGTTGAGTGCATCGATGGGAAACATTTATAAATATATATTTTTTAGAATTGCCATAAAATATACATTCATAATTAAAATCATTTATTTAAAATTGTATTTTATCTTTCTTTTTAATAAAGGAAAATTGACGATAATTAAACAAGAAATAAAACTTTTGTAAATCAACTGTTGTTGTTACTTATGGCACTTGACATGGACAAGCCCCTTGCTGATGCAGCAGCAAATTTAAGCCGAAAGAAGCGTCTCTTGTCTTTTGAAGTAGAGCCAACTAGGCCCAAGAGTACGACTTAGCAACACACCACATTTGCTTGCACAGCCCGTTTTTACAGGTGGGAGGGGCACAGACACACGTATCACAGGTAGCACACAGAAGAACAACCATGCGCGAATCTTGACTCGAATCCGGGACTCCCAGAACTCGAGGCAGGCGTGCTATCTATGTGACAGAATGCCGGCTGTATATTAATTAACAATGCTTATGAGAGCTACAGATTATTATTTTAATCACAATATCGCAATTGGCATTAGTAATCAAAACAAGTACATTAATTTGCTATTATCGAAACATCTCACACTATGAAGCATATTGCATGATTGATAACTTAAGTATTTTTACCAAATGTGATGGATATCAGAAATCTGTTGAAAAATATATTTATAAATATCCAGAATTTACTTAGTTCATATCATTTCAATCGATATTCATAACATTCCGGTCCCAAACGAGTCTTATACATGTAAAGAGCTACAATAAGACTACCACTTTTGTGAAAAGATTTCACCATGAACTAACCATCTGTTTTTAAAACACCTTATATGCTAACATTCATTTTATAATCTTTGTTATTATCAATAATATGAAAGAACGGCGTCCTGGTATAGGGGAAGCTCATCTCGGTTTGGGCATGGTTGTTCTTCTGGGTTCTATCTGTAAGATATGGGAATGTGCTCTCCTTCCCAGTTGTAAACGATTGTGATAAGTCAGTATCAAATCAATCTTGGCCCTAGTTGGCGCTACTACAAAACAATAGACGCTGATTTTGGATTAAATCACTGACTGCGAGCTTGTCCATGGCAAGTATCTAAGATACAGCACTCAATCATATGATCAACTATTGTACTGATTTTTGTTATAAATTATAATTATTTTTGCTTCTCAATTTGCTTCAATAACCTTTCCAAAGATGTAAAGGACAAAAGTATTTTGTCAAGTCAATCGAATTTCATTTCATTATTAAAACAGACTTTATCAAGAAATTATTCAATTATCTTTATCATTTTGTGTAAATTAAAAAAAATCAAATATAAAATATATTTATTTGAGAGGTTTTATTGTTTACATATATTTTGTCATATCTAAAGGTCTTGAAATCGCTTTAGAATCTTTTTTTCCTTATATTTCCCGCTGAGATGATACGGAAATTTCTTTTCCGTTCTGTCAAGATTATTTTTCTTTGAATTTTGCTACATAATCTGACGGATAAAACTGATATATCATAGAAAATTGAAAATAAATAGATCGGATTTTTCTTTTAGAGTGCTGAGTTTGAATTTCTGAGGAGCAAAATCATTCTACTTGACGAAGATATTACTGCATTCGGTTCTACTGTTTTTCAGTCTTTTAACATTAATACCAGTCTTCCCATGCCGATTTTGAGACCCATACCCCTTTCTTTCAAATTAGGAAATTTAATTATTTTTGTGCTACGTAAGAAAATTGGGCTAGTAATTTTTAGAAGTCATTGTGATATACAATGTTTCAAACCTTTTTTAAAGAAAGAGTGTGTTTCATAATGAAAAAAAAGTCTTGTATGCTTTGAAATTATTCGTTAAAGAGAATGTGTGTATATTTTCACTGAGACATTTTAATTACCATATGTTCTTAATATATTTAGTATATGTTTAAAATATTTTTCAATTGATTGTACAAAAATTTTATACATTAATTAGCAAGATGATAGTGTTGAAGACGATAAAACACTATCCATATCATATCTAAAATACTTATCTCAATAGGAAAATATCTTTTCAACAAATTTGTTCTAAACAATATAGTGCTATAATTTTAAAATAACGAAATACATTTTTACGAAAAGAGAAAAATAATTCTTCAAAATATTTCTCGAATCATTATTGTTGTTTTATATTAACTGAGAAAAACAAAATAATAAATCAATAGAAATAGACTTAAAGTGTTATGGCCATGATTTTAATTTACAGTAGTGTCCTTTTTATGTCTAAGGTGAGTTAAATTGTTATTATTTCGGAGTTCTTTTATTAGAATAAAATAAAGAAGAAAAACCATTTTGCCATTACTAGATTATATTTTACAAAATTTAACACAACAAAATGTTTGTTTGTCAATAAATAAACCCCGATGTAACTTTAGGAAAACAATTGGAAATTTCCAGTTGCAATTTCCAAACTGACAATAAAATATTCATAGGAAATTCTCTTAATAATAATCAAGTTACCCTAGTTGAACTTATATCATTTTATCCAAATAATAGTTAAATTGTCTATTTTGCAAATACACTTTTTATTTCAAGGTTGCTAAGGTTGCATGGCTCGAATAAAATTACTTATTCGAAGCTATTTACATTTAATATTCCTTTATATTATTTCGATGGGATTTTTTCATTACAAAGAAGAGTTGCCTCAAACTTTTAAAATTTAAACTAATATATGATTTTCTATTATATAAAATTTCCAAAAATTATTGTTTTTTTTTTGAATTATGATAACATTATATCGTTTTTGAAAAATTACTGAATTGAAAGAGTATTTTGAATCTAAACACAAAATTTTACAAATTTTTTCTACATATAATTTCATTTACCAAAATATAATTTTTTAACTTGAATATATCAATTAGAAATTAATATAGATAAATAATACAATTAATTATACAAAGTTAATTTTATTAATTCAGTAGGAGTATAATTCTGAATAGGAATTGAAATTTTTCATTCCTCGGAAGAGGGTTAAATAGAATTATACGAGATTTATATAAAAAAAAAACTTTGTAAAATATGTACTGAAAATATAGCATAAGTGGAAAAAGATATTTAATTGGAACCTGAACATAGTTTTAACTTTTCATGAAAAATAAACAAAAGAGTAAAATAAACTGCATAATTTGACAGGTTATTTGAAAACTGATAATTTAAAGGGATTAAATGTGTGTGTTTTTTCTTGAATTCCTTTCAAGAAATGTATAGTGATTGAATAAATAGAAATGACTTGATATTAATTTCAAAATAAGCAAACATTTTTTAGTTTGAGCAAAAATGAATGAATCACGAATTTTAATTCCAAAATTAGATCTAAAAACATTTTATGGTTTAAATTCAAATGAAAAAAAAAATTGACTTCTTTAAAAAAGAAATTTTATTTTTCTTTAAATGTAATGAATTCTTCTAAAGTAATAAATATTAAAGCAAACATTTTTCTTTTTTTTATCCCATTCAAATCAAAATGAGGAAAAGAAGATTATAAAGTCACGCTGCTATTACATTGGAAAATATTTCGAAATTATTGTTGATATTTTTCTTATAATAGATCTCGTCATTCGAAATAACTGTCTGATGACGCCAACGTAACCAAGCTATAATTTGATGGCAAGAATATAATAAAATAAAAACATTCCTGTGACTAAAATAATGCGTAAATTATTACTGGATCATTTTTATTCGCTGTTTCTGTTACTTACTTCCTTTTTCATAGACGAACCCGCCGACGAAGACAACAGTTTTAAGCTGATTTTTAACGTCTCTTGTTTTAGTAGCGCCATCTAGGGCCAAGAGTACGTCTTAGCTACTCATGTGTCATCGCCATCTCCGCAAAGAGAACTTCTTTCATTTATTCACCCGTAGATCATAATTTAAACGTGAATCAGAGAACGATCATCTTTGAACCTGTACTCTCACTGGTATTGTCTCGAATTGGAGGACTTTATGGCTGCGACAGATTTATACGTGTACTATCAAACGTATATGGGGAGTATTCGTTTGACAGTGATCGAACTCTCAACCCAAGTAATGCGAATCGAATGCATAATCAACCAGGGTATCTCGGCCTGTTTTTTATTTGCTAAAAAATACAGCTTATCTATTGTTTAAAAAGTTAAGTTTAAAGCTATTAAGTTAAAAAAATTATATTATAACGAAAAACATGAGTACAGATAATTTAATTAAGTATTATTAATTTAACACAGTATTATTAATACAAATTTGTTAACTTGGATTACATAACTCATTTTGTCACTTTCGTTAGACTTATGTTTACTACATCCCTCTAGATAATAGGAATAGTTGTCTAGTTTTAGTTTAATTAAGTTATATTAACGCCAGGCTGTAAAGCAACACTAAAGCTTTTTTCGGACGGACTTATAAATTTTGAAACGATGTCAGATGACGAGGACGACACTTGAGTTCTCTACACCACATCACACCACACCAGCGGAAGGACAATAATGGTCTGGTAAGAAGAGTGCTCGTTTAAACAAATTCTAATTGTGATGTCATAGGAATATTCCAATGTGCAAGAGCTAGAATGGGATGTTTTAATTGACAATTTGAAAGGCCTATGACCTTGAGCTTTAATATGAAAGAACAAGCAAGATAGCTTTTCCTTGAATGGAATATTTTAAAAACTTGATAGATGTGTACATACACTATACGTATTTCAATTATATTTATTCACATTAATCACACACATATCCGATCAATTTGGATATTTGGTTCTGTGTAAGCCAAGAACTAATTTCACAAATTAACTCTACCCTATTCAGAGAGAAATGTTAACAACGAAAAGCCTTATGTAAACATTCTCTAATAATAGAATAAGATCTCGGTTTCCTTTTGACCAGAATTTTAGCCTTCCGCAATTAGTTGAAGTCATAATCATTAATCGGGAGTTTATATAATCTGCTTAAGATCTTATCTGTAGTTGCATTAATGTTCCCATTTCCTCTATAAAAGAGCTATTAAGAGATGTTCCTTGTAACTTTCAGGTCGGGTTATGACACTGTTTAATTTAAGCCCCTCTCTCTGTTTGTAACATGATTCCCACAAAAGTGAAAGGATGTCTGATAATTTGCCAATTAAACGTGTATTATGACCTCACATCTGACGAATCTGTTTCTGTTCCGGATTTTCAACTATAATCGAATTTTGAACCGCAGTCACCAAGACAATTATTATTACCAAAATTTACAGTCAGATAAGGAAGTAAAGCTATATAAAGGCTGGCTAGAAAACAAATTAATTCGGCAGATATAGACAAGCTTTAACAGTATTTGCAACGTTTGAAGTACTTCGCTTTCAAGAGAACCAGTTTTGCAGATACAGCAGAGGCTAAAAATGTATATTAAGTATTAATCAAAAAACTTTTTTTTGATTTTTTTTGGTTTTCATCCATTTATTTTTTTTTCGTTTCGGTGACATATTTTCTGACATATTTTATTTCAGTATATCCTTCTGTGTTAATTATGACTTAAATTTTTATTTTAATAACTTTTGGTCATATATTGAAATAATAATGTTTTGAATTAATTATCTTATTGAACATCATTATTAAGGGACATTATTTCTTTTAATGTATTACAGTAAGAGCTCAACGTAGTTTTATAAAATTGCGATTTAATGTTCCAATCTGTTTCATTAACCCTTTGTGGTCCGATGTCGAGTGTGACTCGACATTCAAGACGGTGCATTATTTTGACGTTTTATTTATTTATTTTCCAAATTTAACTGTTAAAAACGCCTACATAATGGTTAAGAGATGTAGATTAATTTTTCAAATAGATTCGATTTAAAAAATTATGCATATTTATTTTTCATAGCATTAAACGAATCTTTATATTAAGTGAATAATTTTGCATCTAAATATTTTTCGAGTTCAAAGAGTTAGAAGCATCAATAATATTAGAGTAAGATCATAGAAATTTCTACTTTTTAATAATTCGAATTAATTAACATATCTACATTAAATGTTTTCAATTCGATACTTTTATATTTATTTTAGATGTTTAATGTAGTTTAATGACAGTTTAATTGAGTATTGCTTTTAAAACTATAAATGCCTTCATGCATTTATGCATTGATTAGTTTTCCGCGAGAAAATGTAAGATACTTTTTGATAAATATAAATGTTAAATTCAGGAAAAACATTTTTAATTTCTCTCCAGTAGAAGCACATTTAAATTCATCCCCGATAAAGTCCAAATATTTTCTTTTGTTAGTTAATTGGTGAAAATAATACAAACAGTGATTCAGCTTTTGAAAAAAAAAACCGGATGATGGAAATTATAAGAAAAAAAAAGATTCTTATAAATCCTTTGAAAAATATTGGGGAGTAAGGAGTAAGTATATGCTTATACAATGTAAAAGAAACTCGTTATCAGATTCTAAAAAATTCTTCAATAAAAAAAAACTTTTTTGATTCATAAAACAAGCAAAACATAAGCATATTATGCGAATAAAAAATTGAAATCGAGGAAAGATTATGAAAAAGTTTGGAAAATAAAAATAAATTAGTACTTTCTTGAACTTCTATTTTTGATCCAGCAATACTTTATTTATAAAAACAATTCCGTGGAAATTTTAAAATATTCCTGTGCTTTAAATTCTAAATTTTTTACCTTCAACTTTAGTGTATTTGATGTATTAAAAAGCCCGTGTTCAATAAGATAAGAATGAAGTTTTTCTTTTAATAAAAACAATTTCATTCTGTTTTAGTCTCATGTCTAATTGTTTTCTACAACTGCAAAAAACAGTTTTATTTCCGTATTTTATGATAAATTTGAAATATCTTGTAACATAAAGTGATTTAAAACATTCCTTTCTCTTCAGGAAAAGAATTGCTTCGTAAAAATGTAACATTATATTTATTTTCCAATTATTTTATTACTTGTAATATCTTTTTCAATATGAAATGAATCCATCAATAACTTCTGTAATGAAAACTAGAATTCATATAATATGTATTCTTTATTTTTCTCGAAGTTTTTTTGAATATGGATTACAGTATTTCTTCCTATTTTAAAACTAGAAAGTCCTTAATTGAATTATATTAATTGTTTTACTCATAAATTTGAACAAACTGCTTATTGGCTTGACTACTTTTGGCTGAGAGTTATATGCTTTTTCATTCTTTATTCGACTATCAGACAGATAAAAATTAACAATCCAAGAAGTTGATCACGAACTACATCATATTGATACTGCTAGTAAAAACAATCTTCACTATAAAATTGATTACCTTATCTATTAGTTGTATAGCATGTGTTACATCGCTTTCGCCTATTAGGAAGACAATTATAGTGCTATTTTTCTTACATTAGCTTGTCTTCATGATAAACATTTCTGATCGGTACAAAAACTCTTTTTAAAGCTATTATAAAAATTTAAGATGCAATAAGTCAGTTTAAACTCAAATTTATTAATTTGCTAAATTTTTAGTAGCTTGATGTTTAAGGTAGATAATCAACAAATTACCTTATATGAATTTGTGAACCTGTTAGAGGTACGATTTCAATACTGTTTAGATGTTTCTAAGAAATTCCATTACGTGTTTTCATGTTCTATGTATTAAGTAGGGAAACCGTTTTTCGACCTACACTGAAGTGCCAATAAAAGCTAGTACGTCTGTTGGTGATTAGCGGATTCGCGCTATGCCCGAACTCCCAATCTTATGGTTATTGGCCGAGTAACATACCGGTCAATCCAAAAGTCGCCTTCGACTCGAGCGATATTATCTGGCTTATATAGCATTCACCACCTACGCTCCCACCAGTGAGTCGGTGGATTAGAGCGATACCAGTTTGAGGTTTTGTTGGTGATGTTAACAATTGACGTATTTAATGCACTTCTAGGTCTTTGAGTTGCCGATAGAGGGCGCCACGACAGTTGAACGATGCTAAGCGCGAAGGTTGCGTTTATCTAAAGTCGGTCGCTGGGTTACCATTGTCAGTGATTAGCGGATAGCGCTAAGCCCGAACTCCGAATCTTAAGGTTAGTAGCCGAGTAACATACCGGTCAATCCAAAAGTCGACTTCGACTCGAGTGGTATTATCTGGCTTATATAGCATTCACCACACGTCAATCTAATATCGTGTAGAGCCTCCACAAGTAGGCAGTAATGCCGAAGTAAGGCTTGGTATGGATTCATATAACTTGTGAAGATTTTCTGTAGACAGTTCACACCATGATTCCACCAAAGCAGTCCACAAAGCCATGGAAGTGCGAGGTGATGGAGATATCCTAATGACAGTACATAGCAAAATATTCCAGATATGGTCGATAATGCTCATGTCAGGAGAGTTAGGTGTTCAAGAGAGGGAAAGAAATCCAAAAGAATGCTCTTCAAGCCACTCCGCAGCTACTGTACATCTGTGGGGTGGCGCATTATTCTGTTAGAATTTTCACGTCCGTCAGAATGCACACAGGACACTAATGGATATAGAGGGTCAGAAAGGATATTAAAGTACCGCTGACTTGTCATAGTCAATGGTCCCACACACATCAACGGTCCTATTTCATGTTAACTACATACGCTCTTTACCCTCACATGTCCTCCACTAGCTTTTCTTTGCACCATCCATCCGATACACTTGGAAGCTTGAGTCCTCAGACCAGACAAAGTTTTTCCATAATTAAGAACCCAATGAATCTAGGTAAGGGGCAGAGCTTTGTGTTGCTGGGTCACCAATGATATACGATATGGTTTGCGGCAACGAAAGTAAATATCAGTTAGGTTATGTTGCACAGTGCGTACACTGCCTGCATTCAAATCCGCAGCAATTTGAGGAAATGCTGGACGTCTATCAAGCATAATGATTCTTTTCAGGTGTCGATGATCATGTTTTATCAGTGCCTTTTTGAAGCCACACCTCTGTCGGAGATTTAAAGTTTAACCGAAAACCTGGTATTCGCGGTGCACCCTAGAAATGATAGGGCGCGAAAATCCAAATTTAATTTCTACTTCGGAAATGCTGTGCTCCTTCTCACGGGTGTCGTCTATTAGTCACCATTAAAAATCTCTTATATATTGATAAACTGCCATTCTACGACCAAGAATAAATGCAATAGCCTCCTGAGACACCTATTGTCTTATATATGCATTGTAGACCCCATGACATTAGCTGATTGGTTGAATACCTCCATTATTTTCATACGAGCTGCTATACCAGTTTTTATTGCTCTTCTGTGTATTTCCATATAGTTTATTAATAATGCTTTTATATGATCATATATTTTTAATTTTTAGAGTGATAAGTATCACTTTTATACAATATTCCCTAAAAAACTTGCTTATTTACATTATTGTCAATTACTTCTCTTTAAAACATGCCCCAAAATATTATGAATAAAATAATGTCATATTTTGTCATTTAAGGCTGAAATTTATCTGAAAACAGCAGTAAAATATTTTTTATCTACTTCTCAATACAAAACTAGGCAACATTTATTACTATATCAAAGGTTATTTTCTTTTAATGCTTAGCTCCTCGCTCTTGCTTTATGATTCCATGATCGATGCGATAAGGAGGAAAAGAGTGTTTCCGATCATTAGTTGACAAGAGCTCTTAAGATCACCATGTCCAATGTTCAAAATATTTATGCTTGATGTGAAATGTTATCGTAATGGTGTACTTTCGAGACACATTTGGAAACTAATTACCTTTGGAAATCAGTTGTGTAGCTCGTTATACTGCTTTCTAGGCTGTTTCGCTATTGGTACGAAATGAATAACTATTTAAAATAGCACAGTTCATGTTTGATGATACGGAAAAATATGGATTTTATAGACGGAAACTCATGTAAAAGTGGCATTTTTATAAAAAGTTTTAGAAATAAACATATATTTTTAATACAAACTGTTAGATTTTGATAGTTATTAATTCCAATGTAACATTTGGCGACTTATTGTTTCGGAAAGAATTCAGATTTTGAACGTTATTATTAAAAAATTTGCATTTTGAGATTCTATCGTATTTTAAAATTTAATCAATATAGCATTTAAATATAACTGAAAAATATAATTTAATAAGGCGTTAAGATATGAATATTATTGTTTAGAGACATTTTTTCATGTTTTCCATTTCAGTAAATTTCTTAAAAAGAAAAACCCTAATCAATATAGACATATTGCATCATATGAAGTTAAAAACATTAGAAAACAAAACATAAAGCCTGTCTATCATCAGATTATCAACAAATGTCAATAGTACAATTAAATTTTTTCATGTCAAAATTATCAAAGAAATGCAAATCATTCTATTTGTTGAACATTCATATACTTATTTACAAATTGTACTTATGTACAAAAGGCTCAGATTTAAGCGTATAAATGCATGGCGTGCACCTCCAGACATATTTATACATTAGATACCAAAAATAGAAAAAAAAGTATGATGCTATAATGAAAAACAAATAAAATGTGCAATTTATAGTACTCTTCAATAAATAAGCCGTACATTTTTAGGTAACTATTGCACGTAAGTATATTTTTAAAAAATGCTCAAATTAAACAAATTTATTTTCAAAACTAAATGCTTTTTACATTTTAAAGTGATTAATACTGCTGGGGTAACAGTGCTAGCATTACGAAGTAAATTTTAAAATTTATCTTTATTTTGATTTTAAAAATAAAATCCTAAAAAAGGAAATTTTTTTCAAATAAAATCTATATTAATCTGAACGTTTATTAAAGAAACCAGAGTTTAAAAGTCGAATATCGTGTTAATTAGAGATTAATTTTATTCAGCTTATAACCTGAGATATTTCTAGCGTTTATTTTATTTAAATTTCTAATTACAGGTTATTGAATAATTATTTAATTAAAAGCAAGTTTCTCGAGAAAAAATTTAACTGCCATGAACTACTTATTAAAAGTATGTTCATTTAACTTTCATTAACCGGTTTCTGATCAATTACTGCTTAAACACTTAAAATAAATAAAAATAAAGAAAAAAATAGGTTTCCCAAATAAATTCTTATTAATGGAAATCAATCTATAAATAAAAAATGTGTTAACATGATTTTAATTAAACATCTGATTATGAAATTCTATATTTAGAAAGAAAGAAAGAAAATTTAAAACGAAGCTGAGAGATAATTTATAATTAAAGACTATAAATATAAGATTCTAAGAAATAAATGTATTTAATCCCTAAATTGAGTTTAAACTTATATTAAATAATGTTTCAGAAAAGTAATGCACGTGTTATATGGCATATTTTATATTTCGTCCCCAATCAATCAACTTATCTTAGACTTTTATCTAATTTTTGTAAATTGTTTAGTTTGCTATTATTCGTAAATAAATAATTTAAAACATATTTTGTTTAAAATTGCTTATTTATATTTCAACTATTTTGTTTTAAACAATTCTTTCATTTATAGGTTTTTTTTTAATTTTGTAAGTCTGCGATTGTAGTCTGCGATTCAGTATTCATTTGGCGTAAATGTAAATTTCGCTTAGATATTGCATTTAAATGTCAGTTTTTTTCTAGAGGCAATACTTTTAATATATTTTCTACTAAATAAATTGGCCATTTAATTTTGGGGAATCGATTTTCAATCTTATTACTCAGAATCTATCTTAAAAGTGTAAGAAGACATAAAAAACAGTTTCTATGTTACAATAACAATATTTTATATAGTATATTTAATTATTTTTTTTCTGACTGTTACTTCTATATGTTATTAAATGTTTAAAATAAATTCTGTTTATACTAAAAATAAACGTTATTAAAACAAAATTAGTTTATACAGCTAGCACAAAACATCCTTAAGAATTTGTTGTTTTACATTCATTTGAAAATTGCTAGCCATACTCTTAACACCAAGCTTTATTCTTACTCTTATCACAACTTGAACGATCTTGAAAAATAATAATTTGTCTTTTCTGATATTCACATTTACATTCCATTTAATATATGGGCATATATAAGATTATTCCTTAAAAATTCCTTAAGGATTATTCCTTAAGATTGAGCTTAAATTCTTCTTTGAATTTCAGAATTTATCAATTTGTTGTTAACTCTGGGAAAAACAGATGATGAAGGGAATTTGGACAAAAAATATATTCAACAAATGGCTGAATATATAATTACCTGTAACTGTTATTGTTTCGTTTGTCAATAATAACAGAATCAAAATGTCAATAATAACAGAATTTAATCATGGTGCTATTCCGATTTTGATCTTTGTCGAATACTTGACCTTTTCTGTGCATTATAATATGAAACAATAAAGTGAAATAATAAGAAGTTAAATGAAAATGGTATGCATTAATTATGTGTGTTATAAAATTGCCTTTATATACTAATTGATTTCGATGAAAGAGAAATTCCTGTTTCAATTTCATTAACCAGTAATAAAGGAAAAATATTCATTAGTTAACTTTAGTTAATAGAATCATTCCAAATTAATTATATAACTTATATGCTAATGTTAATTTTTAATTAAAAAGTTTTCTGTCATTAGGAAAATTTATGACTCTGTCTAATTCAATCACAATGATATTCTGATTTTGATTTTTATCGAATACCAGTCATTTTCAGTGTTTTATGTTATGCAACAATAAAGAGGATTAATAAAATAGCTAAATGTAAATGGTATGCTTTAATGATGATTGTGATATGATTGTCCTTAACGATAAAGAGGGCAACAAGGCGACAATTAAGTTTGAACCATCAGTATCCAGCTTCCGCACCTCACCAGCTGGAAGAAGTTTTGTCCAACCAGATTCAGTTTGCTCCAGACACGTTTACACCACGGTTCTTACTAGAACTGGAACCTGAAACCTTCTGGCTTTAAAGAAAAGACGTGCTAAAACAACTAATTCTCTAAGCTTAAGCCTTCCAGTTCCGAAACATCTACAGACCTCCGTGCCCACATCAGCTCAATTATTTACCGTTTTAATTCACATTTTCCCCAAACAAATCTGGAGTGTCCTACTCTCTGAGGAGGAGAATATGTTGTAGCCTATTAGTAATAATAATGATTTTTTAAAAAATTTCAATTTTTTGTTGTTGTTATTTTATCATTTTAACATATTTTCCAGTCTGCAGTTAGAATTCCTATCTTAAAATGGTACAATCGGAGGAAGATGATTGTTACCTAAGGAAGTCAATAGCATCCCCGATTCTGATAAGCATCAACTTCTGTTTCTTAATGCTTGAAACAAAACACTAAGATTGTATATTTTGAAATAGTGATGTCATAGTATAGTTAACACAAAAGTGTGGAAGAGGATTATCTCAAATATCTGTATATTCATTGTTTAAACTGTGTTCCAACATCCATAATATCGATATGCACCACAGAAGGAAATTTTATTTATCCCCAGTTGATGCTCAGTCTCAAGTGATGATGATGATGATAATGTCGTGTCTGCTTTTTACCGCGGAAAGAGGGGTGCAGTAGCTTCTGAGGGTATGAACCCCTGAGGGCAGAAGTCTGCATTCTAGCTCATATGAAGATGAAACACACACACATACGCTTGCACAGCCCCTTTTTACAGGGGGGCACATTCACCCATCTCACAGATAGCACACAAAGGAACAACCATGCCCGAACCGGGACTCGAACCCGGGACCTCCAGAACACGAGGCAGACGCGCTGCCTCTGTGCCAGCAAGCCGGCCTCAGTCTCAAGTAGGGCTGGGCAATGACAGAAATCCACCATCGCGGTATATCTTCCCGAAGATATCGATATTTTTCGATTTATCATAATGCCATTATTTATTTATGACAATTATGAGCTATAAATATCATCTCTTAACACATTGGATGATCAGAGGACTCAAATTAAAAGGAAGTTTTAATTTACATAATAAAAATATTTGTTTTGTTTTGAATAAAAATATTTATAAAATAGTTTTATAAATACCCCTTTATCAAAGTGCTTCACTGCCAAATTCTTGCCCAGGGAGGGTTGGCTCACTTTCATTTAACTCACCCTAGTATATTAGAATATGACAGTATTTACAGAAATATTGGAAAAAATTCTGTATGAACGTCTAAAAGAATAAAGAGCAACAAAAATAAGTACTAAATGGTAAACAAAACAAAATAGAAAAAGCAACTTAATTGTGAATATCGAATTATTTTATCGCGATTTAGCATGAACTAATATTTTTGAGCATTGTTTCGATGTCACCATATTTTTCAATAACTGGATCAAAAAAATGCTATTTTAAAAAATAGATCAATTTTTTAAATATTTTTTTAATACTTCAGTAATGATTATAATATTACTTAATTATTCTATAAATTCTTGGCTAATGGTTAAGTTAAAAGCATTACATTGAGCTTTCATATACAAATCAATAAAAATACAGAATTTCTTCAGCTACTATAAATTTAATTACATTCAATTAAACAAATTAAAGGAAATTTTACTGCTCCATGTAATAAAAAAATTTTTCATGAAATAATTAAAATTTCTTTAATTTATTTTTGCAATAATAATATGTTTGCATTAAAAATTAAATATATTGGTATTTTACACATTGCTATTTCTTAATAAACAAAATTATTATTTTTTCATGCTTCTAATTATTAGGTATATTCAGTTTGCAGGAAAATACCATGGTAATATAATCGGAGGGCAGATAAGGTAGTTTACTACTATGGAGAATAATTTGACATTCCACTTTGAGAATTCCGTAACTGGACAAGTTCATCTGAATTTACTACTAAAATGCAATATGCCAAGTATTCTAGTAATGTTTAATGATGAAATGTATTTCCAATAGAACGATTCACTTCTGCGTTACTGTTGCGACCCGAGAGCCTGTAAAATTGAATTAATTTAAACAAATGGATTTGGCTAACATATATTATTGAAATAAGTATAAGAATACATTTGAATATATTTCTATACATTCAATAAAAATACACTATTACATTGTATAAAACTGCATTATTTTATACAACAAAACACCTTATTGAGAAAAAAAATTAGAAATTACTAAATTGTAAAACTTTTTCCATTCATAAAACTATGTATGAAACTGATTTTAGATTATAGAAATTATTATTATCGGTTTCTAAAATTACTCTTTAGAAAGCTGCAAGATTTTAAACTTTGGATTTGTTCTGAATTATTTCATCTGAAGTGAAATAATTCATGATTTTTGTTTGAAACTGTTGAAAACCAAGTATTAAATCAAATTAATCATTTAAACTTCTCAAATAATGTTACGGATTCAGTGACTTAAATATAAATAGAAGAAAGGCCTTTAATTTCAAATTAAGACGTAACAATTGAAGAAAGAAAAATGAATATCAGAAATCAATCATTGATTAATAATTTACTAACATCAAATCTTTAAATAGGATATAACAATAAAACTTTCAAAGGAGTTCAGACTCCTGAGATATTATGCCATAAAAATATTAGATTAAATTTAAACTACAAACATTAAAGTAAAATTAGTTGTTAATTTTCATATTTTTTATATTAGAGATACATTTTGTTATCGTTATATTAGCGATACATTTTGTTATCGTTATATTAGCGCTACATTTTTTCGATGAAATTTAACTCATATTTTACTTCATTAATTTAATTAATTAATATATTTCTAAACATTTTTGTTTTTTGAAAAATAATTGTACAAGAATAAGAAATAAATGAACTCACATTCAAAATTCACAATTATAGAATAAATCGAGCCATTAAAAAAAATTCTGAATGGGTCGTTATCAGTTGTCTGTAAGAGGATTACAATAAAATTAAAACATTTTAACTATCATAATGGCAACGATTCATAGAGATTTCTAATTCATAATATCTATTTAACTCCTTATTAATAGATAAGCGTATAAATGAATATTTTTTACCCTGATTTGAAAGTTCACTTCACAAAAACAAATAAATCTTTATTTCAATAAAGAAAATTTTGAAGTTGTAAGCTGCAGTAGAATTTGTAATTTACTATTTAGTAAAATTGAAATTATGATTATAACTTCAATTTTTCTTCATAATATTAAAACAAATTATTAATATTAAAGCAGAATAGGGATATAAACCTTTAGTGCATTAGCGAATCAAACATTCAAATAGTTTGCCATATAAATTATATATCAAAATGTTGTTATTACCGAGCAAGCCAAGTACAAATACATTAATTGGCTTTTTATTGTATAGATTTTTCTGAAAAAAATTAAAATTTCCCATACTTTGTTTAAGAAAAGGGCCATTTTTATTCGGCGAAATTCTAATAGCTCTTAAAACTCTTGTTCTCTTTTTTTAAAAAAATAACTCTAGTTATTTTTTATAAAAAAGTTGAAAATGTAATCATTTTTATCACAGAGTAGCAAACATTGCTTATCGAAAAGACTTTTTTTCGCAAGATAAAATATATATCAGAAAATGAAAGCTGATATTTAATGGAAGCGAAATTACGAGTCTCTGGAATCAATTTTCTTTATTATTGATTCGGCATATGAATGACATAGTTAAAGAAAAACTATTGCTTTTTTCACTGCCAAAGCAGAAACATTTATGAATCAAAATTAAAGGAAATTTTTCATAGTTTTGAAAACCCATTGTTAAATTATTTCTTGCCATGGAGTTTCCATATCCTTATGTTTCAGCTTATTTGTTCATCTTTATTTGAATTTGTACTTTATTATGGTTAAAGCTCATGAAAATTTACAGATAAATTTCTTTTTTATATCGGTACTTCTCGATAGAGCATTCTATGCGCTGGTAATGTAAATCACATTCCTAAAGAAAAAGGATTTTAATGGGGAGAAATACTTACCGGGAAAATATATTGATTAATCAGAATCAAAAAGTGAGGTTTTATTTACAATTTGGAATAGAAAGAATATTCAAATTAAATATGCTTTCCTTATTTTTCCAATAAAATTCCCACTAAAAATTTTTCGCATTAAAATCGAAAGATAGATATATCAGTTTGAGGATAGTAAAATAATGATCTATTTTCACTGGCAATCAATTTCATACGAACACCTTGGACTTATTTAAATTTTTAAAAAAACTCATTTCAATTTCAGATCTCATTTTCAGCATACAAAAATTATTACAAATTACCTAGTACATCTTCAACAAGCGTTTTGAAACTTAATAAGAAACATTAGTTTAACAAAATAAATTCATTCACAATCAAGTCGTTTCTAATAATTTATAAAAAAAAAATTTGGGAAAAAATTTTAATGGAACATGCAGATGTAGAGGTTGGAACACCCCCTCAACTATTATTTCAGACAAATTATAATCTTTTTTCAGAATGCACATTTATCTGATGTATAAATATGTCTCCATTCTTTTTTTTTGAGTCAAAAAGACATTATAAAAAGAAAATATCAATCTGTTGAAATTTTTTTCCCTTTGAAAATTCAACATTTCCCAGTCTTTCAAGTAACAAAAAAATTACCTTAAAAAGAATACTGGTAGCTTAAATGTGATTCTTTAAATTTAGGTATTACGCAAGCATAGCCCATCTTTATTTCTGCACGGGGAGAAACAAATGAAGTTTTAAAGCAGAAACTTCTAGTGAAGGTTACGGGCAAAATATTTTAAATTTAATTCGCTGTTTTAAATCCCAAACCTCCATTGAAGTGTTTGAAAACAACTTTTTCGTGTCTTTTGCCATATTCAGGGTACTTTTTAAAAGATTCGTACAAATTAATCAACTATTTCTGATATCGTTTCACTTTTAAAGATTGCATGAAAAAATTCTTCCATATCTGCATTTCTGACTTTATTGATTGTTTACATATTTTATGTCATTATATTAAAATTAACTATTTTTTTAAATCCACAAAAATATTTTTTACGTGCTCTATTCAGTGAGACATTTTCCCTATAAATATATATCAATAATGGAATTCATTTCTACTATAAATTTGATCTACAATGAAACATTGTAATATAACTTTTCGAAAGCTTGGTTTTTCACAACGCATGTCAAAATTGTGTCGAACATCCAAAAGTTCTCAAAACTGTTATTGTGTTAGATGGATTCCAGAAAGGATTAATATCTTGCTTTTAAAGTTACAATAAAAAACTATTTTGATTGCATTTGGCAAGATATCGCCTTAAAATATATCAACTTTGGCAACTACACTAATCTTGCATTGAACTTTTCTCTTTTCATTTAAATGGTTATACAATAGCACTCAACATAAGAAGATTTCAAAGAATTCTCAAAAAATCTCAAATCCTTGTTAAGTTGAAAAGAAAGACAGTCTTAATTTAAACTAAAAACCCAGAATTTAGAATTTCCCCGATTTGTTTAGCGACATTTGAGTGTTTACACAATTGCATTTCAGTGCACTTTTAAAAATGTGTTTTTTGCTAAAAGAAGAATAGATTTTTGATAGTTAGCTTTAAAAATAGATTATGTTTGATGATGAATTCAAAATAAAAGAAATAAAGAATGCAGTTTTAGAAAAGGATGCAATTCTAGGGCAAGTTATAAAGAGAAGCTATAGATTTATTTACAACCATAATTAAATAATAGAAAGAAAAGGAAAGAAAGGTTGGAATATAAAGATAAATTACTCTTGCTGAGAAACAAAAAAAAAGACTGAAAAAAAAGTATTCTCTATTTTTCTGCTGAATAAAATTTGCAGAGAATAAAAGAAGCAAGGTCATTTGAGTTAGAAAAGAACTACAATCTCGGATATTTTGAATGCAAAATCTGATACAAAGTGCGATTAAATATACTTATTGCAGGCTAATATTGGTATTTCTTAAATTTGAACTTAAGAATTTGATAATAAGTATTAATATATTAGAATTTTGAAAAATTAAAAGGTTTCAGATGACGGATTAAAAATTGAAATTTATAGAAAATATTAATGTTTGGGGGGAATCACTGAACATTTGATAAGCTTTGATTTGAGAATATTATAATTGTTATATTTAAAGTTTTTGTAAGTGAAGCATAGTTTTAATTTTAAGAATCAAACAAAATTATTTTTGAACTTTTTAAACATTTTATGTATTATTATTATTTAAATTGAACTACAGAAATTACTTTGAGTTTTTTTTAAACTGAAATAAATAACTTACTCTTATTATAACCATATAGAAATTTTGCATTTTGTGGAAGGAATCAATAATTGGTATGACCTGCTAGTATATCGTTGGAACCTACTCATTTTTAAAAATGAAAATTTCTTAATTTTTATGCCAATATTTTTTTTTCATTGTTGTTTTTAGGTAAAGGAGCCTCTTTTGTTTGTAATAATCTTCTAAGAAATATTTTTTCACTCTATCTGGCAAATATTTCGTCAAATTAACAAACAACAAAATTTTTATTTAATTTGAAACTTAAAATTTAGTCCATAAAATTTCACTTTTGTAATTACTGAAAA
Organism: Argiope argentata; assembly: GCA_026289955.1. Taxonomy (NCBI): domain Eukaryota; kingdom Metazoa; phylum Arthropoda; class Arachnida; order Araneae; family Araneidae; genus Argiope; species Argiope argentata. Next base: position 1,596,042 of record JAOUZG010052814.1, read on the forward strand.
AACTGACCTATCACAAACTTTGTAAATCTAGACCTTTTGAGGATTTTAAAAAAATCGATAATGAAGTTTTCCTTTTGTGGAAGTAATCAGTAATTTATATGACCTGCTAATAAATCGTAGGCCCTACTCATTTTTGAAACTGAAAATTTCTTAATTTTCATGCCAATATTATCTGTCATTGTTGTTTTTCGGTAAGAAGTTTCTTTTGTTTGTAATAATCTTCTAGGCTGACAAATATTTCGGAAAATTAACGAACATCAACATTTTTGTTTAATTTCAAACTTAAAATTCAGTCCATAAAATTTCATATAAAAATTTCCTGGTTACATAAATTAAAATTTATACTTTTTAAAACAATGAACAATGTTTCTTACCGAAGGATTCTTATAAAACAATTTATAGAACGAGTTTACTTATCAGGACTTAAATATTTTGCATATTTATAATGATGATATTAATTATTTTTAAAAACTAGTTATATAATTTTTCTATAACGTCTATTTTAAAAAATTATATTTAAGTTCTAGAAACATTACATAAATAATGCGAATAAAAATTTGTATATTTTAAATATAAACCTTCAAGCCTTCTTTCTGGCACAGATGTAGAGCGACTTCCTTGTATTCTGGGAGTCCCAGGTGGGGCATGGTTGTTCTTCTGTGTGCTATCTGTGTATGACTGTTCTGCCCTATAAAAAGGCACTGTGCCAGCAAATGTGGTGAGTGTGTAGCTAAGTCGTAATCTTGGTCCTAGTTGGCGCTACTTCAAAAGCAAGAGACGCTCCTTTCTGCTTAAATCTGTTGCTGTATCAGCGGGGGGCTTGTCCATAGGCAAGTGCCATAAGTAACAACAACATAAACTTCAAATTTAAAAAATGTTTTTAAAAACAACAACTGATTAATTGATTCAACGCTTTGAATTTTTTAAGCTCACATCAAATGTGCATTTAAAATATTTCAAAAGCTATTTTTATTCTTTCTCAACGAAGTGTTCGTGCACAAATTCCGGGACCTACAATGCAGTATGGCTCAATATTTCTGCAAGTGATGTCCACCGACTTGTTGAGCTTATGCCCTGTCGAGCTGTTGCATTTCGCCGGCAAAAAGAAGGTTATTAAGAGATAAATTATAATTTTTAGGTACTTACGTATTAGA
>JAOUZG010052814.1:1602195-1618918 GCA_026289955.1 Argiope argentata
ATATATAGCTTTTCGCAATAATTTATAATAAACTACGTCCAAAAAGTTTTCTTTTAAATTTTTAACACATTGGAAATGACCAAACAGAGTTTCAAAGTAACCCAAATGTGTTTTTTTGTTTAAATAAATATTTATTGGTTTATTGCTGTAACTATCTGATCTCTTAATTTTCTTCATAAGTTTTTATATTTTCTTTTTGTCTTTCTGATTAATGAAGTTTAATTATTCAATATTAAATAATCAAATAATATGTCGAAGTCATAAAATTGATTGATAATAGACAGATTAATATTTTAAGATAGATTTTTAAATACTTTTAGAAAAAAATGTAGGGAAAAAATAATTAAAAATAATTAAAAATTAAATTGAATAGGTTTACTTTATTCTAGAAATGGCAAAAGCTGTGCAATATGTATCTTAGAAACAAAATAAGCAGCGCAGATTATAAGCAGTATTTAAATATTTCACTATTATTAAAATTAAATATTAAAGCAGCTGCAGCTTGAAAATAGTTTTAGAAACACATATGTAACTCTTATTCAGGGTACAGAAACATTAAATAACCTTGAAGATTTGTTGAGTATTAATAGAAATGAAACAATTAGAATAATTGGACTTATGACTTTATCAAAGTTGTCTGACCAAGAATGAGTTCCTTATAAGTAAGGACAGGCTAAGTCAATTTATAGATGAAAGTCAAGAAAGTTATCCTTGGACTGAACACCTGTTTGAAGGTGAAACTTGGTATTGTTCAGACATGTTTTGTTATTATTTTCTTCTATACTCGTCCATTTTATATTTTTTTATTAATAACAATAATCTAGAGTATTATTTAATGTTTTTCTGCATAGGAATAATATCATTTGTGAATTAAATGTAGAATCATTAACGCATTTTAAAGGCAATGTTTTCCCCCAATATTAAATCTTCCCTTAAAGAAATACATTTTAAAAGTTTAGTTTATTACGTTTGCATATTTTTGTCGATTCCGTAAACTGATATTAAATTTCAAAAATTAGGGCTCAGATATCTGTTTAATATTAACGAAATGGAATGATGTATAAATTATTTCAGTTTGAATGACGAGTTAAATGAATAATTCTTCTAGAGCTTTTAAGGCGAGTTTCATACAATGACCTGCTATGAAATGAATTGGCGCAAAAGTCTACGCCACTCCCAATTCAAGAGGTTTAATGGATGACAACAACTTGTTTTGCTTACAAGGAAAATATTTAGCATAATAAGGGACTGAGTCTGAGACCTTCTGTTTTATCTGTGGTGTTCTAATAATTGGCTAGATAAAGTAAAATGGAAATGTAAAAAGGAAAAAATAAATTTTGAATGCTAGATTTTTTTGCTTACACCTATATTCAACACCATTATTTTTGAATTGTGTGATTAAAACAATTCAAAACATTGAAAGGAGGAATATGTGCAAAAAAGTATTCGAAATTATGCAACGCATTAACCAGTGAAATCGATTTCATAAATAATTTATTTTGTTAACTAAGAAATAAAACTACACTTTCTTAAAATTTTCTGAAATATTCCCCTACTCCAACTATAATTTGATGATATTTCTCTATACTTCAAAAATTCTTTAGAATGAATTTAAATATGAAAATTTATTTGAAACGACAGGAGAAATCACTCCATACTAAAAGATACAAATTGAAATCACAGAGATCTTGAAAACTATTAATGTTTTAAAACTTTAAGAGCTCAGCACTTGATTCAATTTTCACTGTTTGACTTTGATATTCCTTGAGAAGATACTTAAAGAACTTAACTTCTTGAATGTCTCTTATCATAAGTGTCCTGCAGTTACCACATAATATGAAACTTTAAATTAATGTTGAAGTGATAATTCAGAGTGCATCATTGCGTGGTTTCGAGTGCAAACTTTCTTCAGCTAGTTCGATTAGAATCAATGCTTGTGATCTTATTGAAATATACTATTTCTTTTACAGTGTACTCTTCCAAGAGTAAAATCGCAATGCGTGCAAGTGATGTATTGATTAAATAGTTCTTTCCTTTGATAATTTTAAATTAATTTCTCTCAAATACGATTTTTCACTTTTGAATCATTCAAATTTTTCAGAAACAAAGCAATTAAATCACGTAAGGCAAAGGGCAAAATTTATAAATCGTATCCTAATTATATATCCTTTATATCCTACTTATATATTCACTTAATTTTATCCTATGAATTTTAACCGTTTTCAGATATTTAATAAATATTCAGAGATATTTAATAAAAAAATGCAAATACGTGCTTTATAACAGTAAAATAAGCAAAAATTTCATTTGATATAATGAAAATTAATCAAATGATGATTAATCGACAAAAATTAAAATATAATCTAGAATTTAAAAAATTATTTTTTTGAAGATTTTTTTGCATTAAAAATATAATTTTATGCCACTCGTCAGACCATTTGAAACGTCTTTTCATTTCTTATTAATGAATCTTTTTTTTTGTCATTTCCTATTAACTGATATTGTTGCTGACAGAATTTCTCAAAAACACTTGCATATTTCAGAATATTTAATTTAAAAGCTTTCATAAATAACATTTTAGTTTCAATCTTAGCATTCATATAAAAATAATCATTAGAAAACCTTTAAAAACAATACATTTTTATTCCTCTAAAGGCTAATTTGGCTATAATAATAGGAATTTTAGAACCAATCTTTAAAATAATAAGCTACTATTTAAGGTTAACAAATTTTCAAAAAAATATTTGGATATTCTTTTACTTAAATCATTAAAGAATTCTAATTCAGAGGTTAAGAATTCAAATAGAAAACGCAAAGCTATGTAGATGTTATTTTACCAATTACTTTCTATAATGATGTTCCAATCCTTTTATTGCTTTCACCTTTACATAATATGATTTCATCTGGATAAGTATTATTCCCTTTTGTCTATGTGGAATTATACCATTAAAAAATGTATTGCTATTTTAAGATCCAAGTTTCTAATGCCCCATTATCTGATTCTTCAAATGAACTTTAGGTTTAATATCACCAATTTCTTCCTCATTAGTTTCTTATATCACTATTTTAGGAAGTAAAATTATCATTAAAACCAGACTTATTTCTTGGAAGAATCGAAAGACTAAAATCTGATGTTATAAATAAAAGTTGTATTTCAAAAATAATTGCTGAGTGATGTTTTAAAACTTTTAATTGCTAACGTTTTAGCTTTCATATTCTCTTTGAACTATTTTTATTATTATTCAGAACATTTCAAAATACATTAAAATTATTTAAATAAGTTAAATGCATATTAATAAGAAAATCATCACAAAATTTTTTGGTAAAAATCTGGATGACATATAACCATCCCTCATTAAAAAAAAATCTCGTAACTAACAAAGTGTATATCTTATTAAATTATAGTGATAGTCCTAACAAAGTCAGAACGCAATTATAGTGCATTCCATGATTGAAATTTTAAATTCAGAATTCACCTCAATCGTTCGAGTGACACCAACTTGAACAGAAATCTCTAAATGTATTCTGGGATCTTTCAGCTACTAAATACAGATATTGCCATATTTCTTCTACTTTCTGGAATCTTCATTTTTGTTGCCAAATTGTCATTAATAGAATAGTTAATTAAAGTTGAGATCGTTAAGAATACCTGCAAATCGGTGTTTTCATCTATGGGCAAACATTGAAGGAAATCGCTATTCGTTCCTAAAAATGTTTTGTTTCATTAAGTATAGTTATTATAATTCCCATGATATAATAGTCATTTGAAGAACGTAATTGTGCAATCATTTATCATATGTAACTTTAAATCGATTCATGTAGCACTTATTTTCATGATATGTGTAGAAAATTCAGAAATATCATCTAATTCATGTTTTTCATATAGTCATATAGTAAAAGTTAGCAAACTCAGAATATACTAATTGTAGAAGTTTTATTTTCACTGTCGCTGCATTATGAGAAAATTATTCATTTACATATCTTTAATCATTTAAATATAAAAATCCTTAAAAAGTTTATTCATTATAGTCTTAATTGAAATAAATAATTAGTATTACTAAAAATTACAGCAGAAATATTTAAAAATTAGATATAAATAATTAAAATACATAATATTTCAATTTCCAAATGATTTCAAAATTCAGTTATTGTTTTCCTAGAGATATCATTCAATACCCCTGTTTCAAATTTTCTAAAAACAGAATTTATGGACGAATTTTGCTATTTCCTAGAGAGAAATTTCTTTTATTATGTTCAGATACATTAAAGGAAATATATTTGTCTGATGCTTTGAAGTTTCTGGAAAATTACATTCCTGGTGGATCAAGAATTTACTGTAGAAAATGAATTTATTTGCCTTTCGAGTTTGATTTACTTTTGTCTGCATGATACTGAAAATATTTTATGTAAATAATGCACTTGAGAAAGCATAATTGACCTAAAATATTTTCTTATTATTTCAAAAATGATATATCTCATTGATTGATTCATAAATAAGACGCCATTCAGGTTTACTAAATTTGACGGCGATTTAAACAAAAAAATTTGCATGTATCAGTTATTATATTTTTGCTTTGTAAAAAAATTTATAAGAATTTGCTTTGTATAAAAAATGCAACTTATAAATGTACAAAACAAACAAACAAACAAACAAACTTGAACACATATATAATGATTTTTCATAAATTGAGTAGAAAGTAAATAAAAAATAATCAATATTTACCAAATCCTTAATATATATATATATATATATATATATATATATATATATATCCTTAAAAAATTAGATTTCTGAAATTTATTTAAATTTATCTTCATAATTATTCCTATTTTAAGTTTTTCGTGTACTAGATTAATAAATTCTTGATAATGATTTTTCTTCAAAATACATTTAAAACTATTTCAGATTTATATCCAAGCAATAACTGAGAAAAATTCAATATTATCTCTAGTTGAATTTTAAAACAATAACGATTTCAAAAAGCAACATATTTTCGGTTTCCATGTCAAAAAAACATATATCTCATTACAAACTTATTTTCTTTACATCAAGTTTTTTAACCCTGTTAACAGATTCTCTTTATTCCAAAAACCTCCCATTAAGAAACATTTTAATTTAAGCAAGTGTATTATATTTATCAATTTTCATTCATTTAACATCTGAAAAAGTGGCAAAGGAAGATTATAGTACAAGTTATGCATTTTACAACACGCTCGTTCTCGAGAAATTCTAAAGAGAATACAAGTACAGAAGCATTTATAAGTACATATAATCGATTAGTAACTGAAGATTATCTATCATTAGAAGAGACCTGCTACATGGTAGGAACAAATGTTTCCCATACAACTCTGAGATAAAATGTCTAGAGAAAATAACTCATGGTGAGAAGAAGAAAAAAAAATGTATAAATAGATAGCTAAATACGAGTATCGTAGATAAGGATTATTGGAACCGCATCTTGGACCATTTCTTTTCATCAGAGTCGCCACTAATCTTATGCCTTGAAAAAAAAGTTATTACTTATATTGCTCTATTCGTGTAAGAAGCGAAATTGGGATTTTGTATGTGCTACAACGGTTTTAAGCTAGATTATTGGAATTTATACTAATGCCTTATTTCCACAGATAAAAGATAGCATCATAGAACATTTTTTTTCATGTTAGAATACAAGATTTTATTATGCTTTGAATTTTTATTCTGAAAAATTTTATTTTTGCAGTCACACAAATTGTTCTATAGAATGTTTTTTTATTTACTTATGTTAACAGGATTTCTTCTTAATTTTATCTAATTATTTAATTTTATCGAATCATTTATCATTATGATAAGATATCAACATTTTGATAGCACATTCAAGGATAGATTCCAGCAGATAAATTTCCAGATTGGGTTAGTTTAAAGAAATTTAAATTTCATTCAACCTTCTTGTGGGTGTGGTATTTTAGTCTAGATAAATGGTTGCTTGTTGAATATTTTATTCATCTTATTAGTCTTCTTGCACACTGATGCTCCAAAAATTAAGAGCTTCACAGTTTCTTACATATAATAGCACACATATTTGTTTCATGTCAATGAAAATTATAAAATAAAATCTTCACAAATTTTTAGTCAAATCGATATAAAGAATCCGAAGAAAATTTAGATTCAAGTACACTTAGAAGGAATGTAAGTAGAGGTTGAAAAAAATCAGTCTTTGTCAAGACATAATTTTATGAATATATATTTAACTATATCTACATTACATGAAAATTATTCACTTCCCTATGCTGATTATGAGGCTGCCAACTATGGGTTGAAGTAAAATCCATTTTTCATGTAATAACAATCATAAATTATATCATGGAAGATTTTCCGCTTATTTTCGTTTGGAGGTAAGAATGCAGGAAAATAACGGGTTTCCACGGATAAATTTGTATTTTTTTTTTCAGTATTAAAGAAATGAATAGAAGTTTCATAACCAAGAAAAAAAATCTAATGGGTGAAAATAATGACTTAAGCTCAGATCTAATAGTGACAGAAAATCTTAAAGCACTGAAAGACGTAAAGTTGGAAAAATTGAGATTTTGCCCAAAGATTCGAAACTTAAAAGTATTTATGTTTCTTCTGTTGTGGGACAAACATTTAGAGAAATACAGAGAATTCTCAGAAGATTTTCTCAAATTTTTGACCTGTTGCTGTTAAAAAAGGATGACAAATGCAGGGAGCAGGTCAGGAGGGATGTCAGATAATGGCCACCTGTGACTTAGGATCAATAGCTTCTGAGAGGATTCCAGTTCAGAGAATTTGTCAATAATATGGTAAGATTGTGTTAAAGACAGTTGTCGGCCACAACAAATCCTGTCGGTACTGCTTCGGTTAGTAGTGGCGGGTTGGTCGGCTGTACACTAGAAGAAGAACCATCCTAGTTGAGATTGTGATGGGGTATAGTCAATTTCTTCCTAGAATGTTAACTGTTTTCACAATTAGATTTAAACTGAAAGGTTGAGGACTATTCATTTGTCCCCAACCTCCAATGGCTCTGTGATGAAATATAGTGTTGTCAGTAATGACAAGAAATTGAAGTTTCGTTACAGCTGAGAAAATAATCCTTAAAAATTCAGATAATACTGAATAATACGTCCTCTTTTCAAAGCATTTTATTATGTGTGAATAAGGCTTTGTTTTCAATAGTTGGGTCGTAATGCGAAACCGTTTATGATTTAAATATCCAAGACATAGAAAATAATTTAGGAGGCAAATACATATGTATATAATTCAACTACTAAAAATGAATCAGATAATTTAGTTAGAAATTAATATATATTGACCTTCCAGGAAAATTATTTTTTTAATTTCAAAACAATTCCTTATGTCTCACTTGTCTGGAAATAATAGCTTATACTAAGAAACAATTGACAAATCATTAAATATCTTAATAGGCTTAATGCGTCTTGCTAATAAAAGGGGATTAAATATTCTGAAATAAACACCCTTTCCTCTTAAAAAAAATTGTTTCAAATTCTAAAGAGCTTTTCGTTTCTTTCAGTCAAATATTATAAAAGAATTTTTTAATGGAAATATAGAACTTTTATTTAAAAATTGGATTTAAAATAATTCTACTCTTTAATTATTACAGTGTTTTCTTTTTCTTTTCATGGTAAAGAGGTCAAATAGAATACAAAAATAAATTGTCTCTACCGTCATTTATTCACAATTTCCCGATTAATATTTCTATTAAGATCTACGAAAGAAAATTCGGAATAATTGCTGAAGCATTAAATTCAATTAGATTCTAAATTGAGAAATAAATTGAATTAAACAGCATTTGTCAATAATTTAATTTTTTCTCTCGTAATGCATATTTGTATAAAAAACATTAACTTGAGAAATTATTATTACTTATTAATACAATTACTGTATTTTTTTTCGTGAATCAATTAATATAAGGTATTTTTAATCATTTACTAATTTGTTTATCTACTAAAAAATATTTACTTGCGTGAACATTCATTAAAATTTAATGTCCAATTTTCAAAGTTTCCCATTAAGCTTGGGATGTTCCCACCTAGATTGTTAAAAGCGTTAATTGAGTGGAGTCAAAAGCGTAGTTAAAATTTTTTTGTAAGCACAAAACACTGAATTTTACTCTTTATTAATTTATTACTTTGGCCTTCATTTTGCAGTTTTAGTTACAGTATATACTTTATATTTCGTTTTAATTACTCTTTTGGGTTTGCTGAAATACGAAATATTGAATATAAAAAATTTCAATCTTAGAGTTAGAGATTTATTTTAGAATTATTTCGCGTGTAGTTATTTTGTTTTAATTTAAAAATAATAATATCCTATAAATGTGTTGCAAAAAACCTATACTCAAGTTGTTATTTATTTGGTAATTAACAAATTATAAATTGCTTATCAATATGGAAAATAATTCATTGATATAATGAGGAAAATTATAAATCTTTTAATTTATATATAAAAATAATTAATATGCTGTTATCTACAAACCTTGCAACATAAATTATGGTTGTAACTTATATATCATATTAAAAATGAATAGTACAAATACATGCTATTATGGGACAAACGGATTAATATTATGTTAATAAATCTTCATTCCTAGAATAGAAAAAAATTTCATTCTAATAACACTAAAGTTTTCCTTGTTTTCTTACAGCCATTTTTCTGTAAAGCCTTTTTATATAAAAATTTATCCCTGAGAATTCGACGGTTGTTTAAAATTTTTTTGATGTACTTAAAAGTAATTTATCTGGTAATAAAATTTTAAAATATTTATTTAGCCTGCGTATTAAACAAATTATTTAATTTAGGAAACTAGTTTCATTTCTTTAAATGCATTAGCGTTTTAGTTTTAATATGATCAATAAAGATTAATCTTTTAATGTTGTTTTAAAATTTTAAAATAATTCTGCATTCATATATTTGAAAATAATCAATTAAAATTCATACTATAAAAGATTAAATATTTCATCCTACAATAAATAATATTTATACAAAATGAAATACAATTTAAAGAAGTTTTTAAAATTTTAAAAGCGGATACATTCAGATGTTTTTAAAGCTAGTTATGTTTACAGAGAATTTTTATAGTTTCATTGTTTAGAAAACCTTTTATTGGATTAATTCGATAGAGATATTTCGTTTAATATAATGATAATATTATCTTTCATCCTCTCTGTCTGTATCCTGCTTTATTTACGATGCTTACATCATTATAGAAAAGTATTTTTAATATGACTAATGGGGGAGAAAGTTTTTTGCAATCATCTAGACATCCTTCCATGCAAATAGCATACGAATTTTAAAATTCCCTTTCCTAATATTTACTATATTTCTGGTACAATGACAAGTTTTAATCAAAATTGATTTAAAACATTAAATATTTATTAATTAATGTAGTTTTACGATCACAAAACATTTTATCCAAATGAAAACTGAAAGGAAATCTTAAATTACTGGAAACATCTGAAAATTTATTAATTTCTATTAGCAAAAACATTCGAAAGAAGAAATCAAAATTAATAATTGAGATTAAATGAATTTGTTAAAGCTAATTTTTTTAATTGAAACAAAAATTATATGAATATAATTTTAGCATTTACAATTTGATTAGTTTACTAACTGATAATAAGTTTTTAATTAATAATTGAGATTAAATGAATTTATTAAAGTTAATTTGTTAACTGAAACAAAAATAATACGAATATAATTTTAGCATTTATAATTTGATTAGTTTATTAACTAATAAGAATTTTTCATAGAATGGTAGTTATTTATTTAGAATTCTCACAGTTCCTTTTATTACAATAACTTGTACACCAGTTATTTGTTTGCTTCAGTATTAAATTTGTGTTCTTAGTTTTCAACACTGATGTTTGTAATAGATCATTCATGAATGCTGTGTTCTTAATTATACTTACAAAATGGTTATAATGGTATTTTGCTAATCCGAATCATGAAAACTACTGATAGTGATTAAACGCTTTTGCTTGTAAGATTCAAATAAAAATGATAAGAATAAAAAGTTACATTTCGCTTATACCTTCTAAAATGATTTTATATTTTTTAATTTATTAAATTTTTATAGATTTAAATAAGATAAATATCAAAATGTAAGAATACAAAACAGGGCTATAATTTTTTGTAAAGTTCTTTGCTGAAAATAGATTTTATCTAAATTTTATAACTAAGACTGGCATCAATGCTCTTCTCGCACTGAAACATATATCTCTATTTGTAAAAAGAGCCTGATAATATTCTTTCTTTGTTAATACAAAATCTACCATCAAATTAATCTGCTGTATTCCAAAATTATCTGACTGAGTTTAAGTTTTTGTAACTAAATTTATAGAAAACGAGAAACACTACTTCAGCTAGCAACATTCTATTTAAGAATAGTTTCTATTATACAAAGAAAATATCTCATGAAAAATGTCTCTTATTAATTTTATTAATAAATAATTAGGAACGTTGTATATTCAAAGAATTTATCTTATAAAAATTTGTGCCTTGATTACTTTGATTTATTTGATTTTTTTTCCAGACCTAAGTAGGATTCTATTTGTTGAAGCAAGCTTAACGGAGCTCAATATCAGTTTGTGAATATTATAGTTTTCTCTTTCCCATTTTAAAGTATAACAATCTAAAAACGGATGAATCAATTTCTTTGAATCATTTAGCAACAAACACTTCTATATAACAAACATCTCTCTCCTCTTTCGGTGACTCACATGGTTTAACATTTATGAATATAGGAAGGAAAATTATGGGTGAAGTTATAAGGATTAATAAGGACACTTATTCTTATTTCTCTTCTGGAATTCTAACTATATTTAGAGAACTGTCTTTTATAAGGGAATGAAATTGTTATTTTGAATTTAAGAAATATGATGTGAAGATAACTATGTATATTTAAAGAACTTTCATTGGTTACTTCATTAAGAATATTGTAGTGATCCTAGCACAATCACTGAAATCTCCAATCTTTAAAACTTCCAATAATTCTTATTATGGAAAATTACAGGATTTAAGAGATTAAAAATAATCTCTTTTTAGTATAATTGTTACAAATGAAGCTACCTAATGTAATTGGTTTAATTTTCAGTTTAAAGAAAAATATCGATTCGAGGGATGAAAAAAACCAAACAACTCGAGACTCAATATGCAATATTTGAATTTTTTAACCATCTTTCAATTGGAATTTAATTATTTATAAATTTTTTTTGACATAGATATAATTATTATTTCCTTTAGCTATCTATTGATTGGTAGTCTATAAAATACTGCTCCAAAAAGATTATTTAAAGTATTAATATGATTTTATCTTTGAAAAAAAATTCAAAGTGTGAAAACTTATGAATAAAAATATATACGAAAGATAATAAATTCAGAAAACTAGGAAAAAAAGCATCTTAATATTGAAATCGTTATTATACTATTTCAAAATTTTAATTTCAAATATTTACATCTGTAAATGCATCAAATTTTTTTGTTACCTTTATTTTGATTTAAATAAAGTTATTTAAAATTATATTCAAAAACAGTTTTTATTTAGCCAAGAGCCTGGACTGCAATTTCGATTTTTTTGGGGGGAGAGGGCTATATTTTATTTAGTTAAATAGCCACTTTACAGCCAAATCATAAATTGTTAGCTGCAAAACCTAAAATGTCTTACCAAATATTTTTATTCCCTGACATTTTCAATTTCAAAGTGTATGCAAAAAAGAGCATAAATACAAATATGCATCTTAAACTTTCAAACTAAAGTTTGAATTTATGTTTTCAAGACGACTTCAAATAGCAGCAAATTCAAACTTTAGTAAATAACGTTTCAAACTTCACTATTTTCATCGGTTATGTTTTATATTTTATACAGTAATAAAATGATTAACCTAGATAAGAAATGAAAAAAAAAATGATGAAATTTAGAAGTCATAAAACTTTATTTAGTATTTAATATGCATGATTTTGTTCATTTCAGATAGTGCTCTATTTATTTTAATGCATTTATTTAAATGTGATGACAAGTCTACTACATTTATTCATAATTATTTCTTTAAATACATATTTCTTTTCATACATTTATTTAAATATGATGACAGATGTGCTATATTTGCTCGTAACTATTTCTTTCGACACATTTATTTAAATATGATGACAAATCTACTGTATATGTTCATGATTATTTCGTTTGATACATTTATTTAAATATGATGACAAACTTACTATACATATAGTCATAATTATTTCTTTTGATACATTTTTTTAAAAGTTACGACAAGTCTACTGCATTTGTTCGTAGTTATGTTTTTTACACATTTATTTAAATGCGTTAAGAGTCTGCTATATTTGTGTTCAGTATAATTGCAACTTGTGCAGATGCTTAAACTTTATCTTAATTATCACAACTAATTAAATTAAACTAGAATTCTATTTGAACAGAGAACATATTTCAATAAAACAGGAAAATATCCATTAGTTCTAATTGAGATTTTCTAAAACATTGTCTACTTACTTTAGCAAATATTGAATCTGTGCAAATATAAATTTGAATATATGCATATAAAAAATCATTATAAAGCGCAAACTAAAATGCAAAATTAAACATTCAAATTATTGATAAAGAGAGGCTAAAAATGATAATAATAACTTTTGATACTTATAAATAATATGAATACAGATGGCGTATCAAATATTTTAAAACCTTTGATTCCATTACGTCAGAGATGCCGTTTTATTCCTTGGTTTGATTAATTTTAGAGCAATATCATGTTTAGTATGAAAGTAAGCCTCTTGAATGCTACGGTTAGTTAATACATAATTCAAACCAAGTTCATTTGAATTTTAAAAAAACATTTTTCTATTAATGTTTTGTCAGAAATAAAAAAATGTATGTGGTTTAAAAATTTTAATTTTAAAATTATTCAAGTATTAAAAGCATAAGACATTTTAAATATGCCCTCATTATTAATTGTATAATAGTTATCCTAAATTCAAATAAATGTCCTACTAATAAACAATTAATTATTTAAAAAAACTCTTTTATCAACGTCATTAGCCATAATTTTAATTAAAATCTGAAAATTTTCAATATTTCTATGCTTTTTTTCTATTAAGAAAAAAATAATAGTGTTTTAAAATTTTAAATATTTTAAATTTAAAAGACAACACATGTCTAAGTAAATGAAAGAGACTTCCAATAGTTATATTTAAGTAAATTAATCGGAAACATAATTAGAAAGAACAGGAGTTTAAATGGCAAAAACATAAAAACAACTTTTAATAATTTGACATAGACATTTTTAAATTATATAAAACGCTGAGACGGTCTTCGTTACTCTTTTTCATACGAAAATAGTAAAAACAGTAAATATCATAATCATTAAGGAATTCAAATTCAAACCTTTAACTAATCACCATGTTTTAGGCTTCCTTTAGTTTACTTTTAGATAATAACTATTATTTATAATTATTATTATTTAGGAAATTCTATATAGGTAAACTATGACAAAGATTGTTCAAACGGCTTTCAGCTATACAGACAAAATTCAGTATATGGTCTTTACATCAAACTGATACTATTTTTACCAAATTTTTTTAAAAAAATTCTTTCAAAGAAAAATTGGCTTTTAAACATTATTTAGCACCATGGAAATCAAAAAAGAGAGTTGGATGAATAAAATCCAATAAGCCTTTTTAACATCTATAGTACAGACACCTATCAAATAGTGACGGAAATCGGTACTAGGAAGAGATCATCTGCCCAATTGTACTTTTAAAAAAAGGAAGAGTCAAAGGAAAGTGAGCCAATGCGAATATATGACAAGCAAAGAAAGTATCAATGTACATTGAGACATATGCCCTATTGGCAAACGAGCCGCATGATTCCCGTCTCATAAAACTCATTGGGCTGATGATTCAAATAGTCTGTAACTGTGTCCTTCACGGCGTCATACAAGATGAATCTGGTACCCTTGAGATGTTTTTTTCAGTTTCCGGAAAATGTGAAAGTCGCATGGCGACAAATCTGGTCTGTATGGAGGTTTTGGCAGCATTTTTCTCTGGAACTTTGCCAATTTTGTCTTAACCACATCAGCGACGTGGGAACGAGCATTGTCGTTTAGCAAGACCAAGTCCTACTCTGAACTGTTTGGAAGGTGCTTCCAATGCCTTATAGTGGACAATAATATGTAATGTTCACCGTACACGGCAGTCATACGGCGACTGATTTCTCGTTGGGTAGCACCTTCAGCTGTCCAAAAACCTACCCATACCGCCATATTACTCTTTTATAGCGTCCTTTGTGTGACGCTACAATTTTCAACCTAGTATATGAGCACCTTAAATAACTTTAACCTCATACTTTCGTAAATGATGGGTGTCTCTGAGGTACGGGTGTGCTTCTCAGATGAAAGACCTAACCATTTTTGTCCAGGGGGGGGTTTCACTTTCATTTGATTTGTCCTCGTATATAAATTTTATAACTCAAATTTTAAAAGACTTATATACATCAAAATATGCTATTAAATTACAATAATAATTGCACGATTGTACATTTAAATCACTAAAATTTTGATTATTCCATTTACATGCCCTTAAAAGTATTAACCAAAGATAGCAAACACTTAAAAAAATAAAGTTAAAAATGTGAATATGATTTATTCTTTATACGTTAAACATGTGCATAAATTCTTATTTATCTATCTGAATTAATATTAAAGATATCATGTCAATTTACATTCCGACAGTCAATTAAACACACTTCCTCTAAAAGTATAGAACTCTATAAATTTCATGTAAACATTTATTGAATTTCACACTTCCAGCTCTAAATATTATTATTTTTATTTTGGTCTCACATGAAAATTTATATTTTTGACATTAAATTTGAGCATCAAATTTTAAATGTCTAACTCTCTTTGTTTCGAATTTATTGTGTTCGTTTATATTTAAATCAATGTACAGATAGATTTTCTGTAAAAGGATTTCTTTCAAAATTTGATAGAAAACTGCAATTTTAAGTCAAGGGCCTAAATCTGTAGATAATTAATATGTCAACAACATTGTATGAGTATCTTCTGAAACGTTTTAGAATTATCTTTGTCAAAGACGGATAGACAGACGAAAGTAATTCAATTTTTTTTAAATACAGGACATGTAAAAATAGAAATAGGTAAAAATCTTGATTCGGAATGTTTTGACGATCATAATTTTGCATTTCGTAAAAGGAAAGCAAAAATAAAAGGCTCAAATTGTAGTTCATTAGCAATGTTAATTTTCCCTTTCATTGTTTTTCTACGATCACTGATCTAACACAGCTACTAGAATGTAGATAGCATTGCTGTAGAAGTTTAAAATTCCTGCCTAATAAACCTGACAGGAATCGCTGAAAGTAAAGACGTTTAGCCAAGCGTGGAGATAATAAATACTGGGGGAGAGAAATTAAGACGCATAGAGAAGTGATTCACGGGTAATGGTCTTCCTTAAAATTGCAAAACTTGGCTGAACTTTATGAAAGTTTTGTTATTTAATGGGTGGAAGAAAAAAAAACATGAGCTTCTGGTTGAGTCAATTTTTTTTATAGTTTTTAATTCATGAAAACAGTAACTTCATGGAAATTTAGATATCATTTACAAAGATTGTTTGTACTAGCATTTAACTTAGTGATTTGTGAACTTGTAGTTTTTAATCTAATTAATTTTCAGTTAATCTCGAAATTATGAAAAATTAGTTTTTTTCCACAACTTCTTGAAGAAGCAAATAATATTAGAAAAAAAGAAAGCAGTAAGGAAAATATGAGTCCTCATACCAGAAGATAAAAAATAATTTTGCCATACATCATGAGACACTCCTATAAATACAGGGTAGTCAAAAATATACTTCCCCTTTATATGAAACCCTATCAGCCTATCCGCTCAACCAATCAAACCAAAATTTCAGACATGATTATTTGAATGTATGCGTTGGAGATTGTGATGATTCCAAACAATGCACGACTCACGGTTACGGCTTCAGTGAGAAAATTTCAGAATTTTCAAATGATAACACCCACTTTATCCCTACGCAAATAAATCAGCATATTGAAAACCCACAAATGGCGTTAGAATTATTAGAGTGTGACGGAAATTGCCGGCTTGAAGCATTTGCAAAGGAAAGCCATATTAAGATTAATAACAACACAAAGAATAAGGAGGAAATTTTTTTTATTGGAATGATAAGTTATAGTTTCAAATTCTCAGCGTGTTCACCTTCGTAAGCGACAACACATATTATTCGGGAGATTGTGGACAACAATGCCGAACGTAACATGAAAGAAGGAATCTGCATAACTTCACGTGCTAAGGCATATTTTAATTCTGACACATCTTGTGAACAAGGCATGCACACCTTAGACTTCAGATAACCCCAGAACCAGGAATCCACGAAACTGCATAGTCACGAGAGATAGAACTGTGGTGATTGCTTATAAGCCAATTAATATCCTTCGAGCTGAAGGGTCCCTTTTGCTCGATCGGAATGATACTCGGCTACTAACCATAAGATTCGGAGTTCGGGCCTAGCGCTATCCGCTACACAACCTCCAAAGCACCATTACCAAAGCGTTGTTGCACTGGTTGAACACATTGGTCGACGTGTGGAGGAGTCCCGCCTTGCATCTATACAATGTCCCTGAGTATATATATATATATATATATATATATATATATATATATATATATA
>JAOUZG010052814.1:1618928-1630149 GCA_026289955.1 Argiope argentata
TATATATATATATATATATATATATATATATATATATATATATATAATAGGGATAATTGGACAGGGCTACAAATAATCGTCTTATCGTCTTTAATGTAATTCTATAGCATAAGAATTTTAACAAGTTGTTGTTGTTCTCGTGTTCCAATTTACAGCGGAAGGAGGTTGTGCTGTACCTTCTGAAGGTATGGACCCCTGAGCACCCGAAGTCAGAAATCTAACTTCCAGCTCACACAAGTCACAAATCCTTTTTACTGGGCGGACTTCGAGCATTTCATTCATTCATCCACAGATTATAACTTAGATCTGGAACAGACAACGATCATCTCTGACCCAGTATCTCAATGATATTACTCTAGACAAAGAGGACTTTGTGACCCCAATAGTTTTATCGTGTGCCAGCCACCATAAACACGGATGGTCTTTGACTGTGGGTTCAAACTCTCAACCAAATGGATGCGTATCGAGTGCCCTACAAACCAGGCTGTTTTGACCATCAGTTTTAACAAGTGATTTCCATTTAGAAAGAAACTGCTGAAATCTCAAAAGTTTGTATTTTCATTTAATTTAATACAAATCATATTTATATTCTTAGAAAATTTTAAATAAAAAATCATAAGTCTAGATACATTACAAAAGTGCAGTATAAAGTTCCATCATAGTAATAATGTTTTTTTTTCTTTTCTTCAAAAGTTCTTTTGTCGCTTTTCTTTTTGTATATTTAGCAGCATTTTTCTCTTTGTAGCTTTCAGCAGTAGTTCTTAAGGGTACAATGGACGATGAAAATGTAAAAAATCGATGAAATTTGCTATATTTTTATTTTGATCTTATATGTATATTTAAACTGTAAGCTATCGTTTGGAAAAAAAATTGTTTTGATATCTTAATAAGTTTGCTCAATATCAGCGTTTTGTTATTGTTATTAGGATGCCACACCCACTTGTTTTCATTTGGACAGCTGCTGTAAAAAAGGTTTTGTTTTCCTCCAAGCACTCTAGTGTATTTAATTTTTAATTCTGACTTTATGTTGTTGTTTTTGCTTTGGCAGATGTTAAAAACTTCTACTTTTTCTTTCTTTTATTGTTTGTTTTGGTTTGTTTATTCGTTCTTCATATATTTCATATTCGAATTGCTCGTTTTAGTTCCTTTGAAATTAGATACAAAAGCAGTTCTATTCATGGTTGAAATTAAAATTTACTCTATTTTTAATTATCTTTTTTTTGTTTTGTTTTTCTAAATTTTGTTTTAAAAAGAATTTAATCAGTTTTCACTTCCAAAAGCCAAATAGGTCGTCCAAATGAAAGCAGACAAAGTTTGAAAATGCTAAGATATGATGGACAAAGAAATCATTTGATTCATAACCAAGTAATTCTAATGACATTTTGGAAGTTTCTACCAAATGCAATAAACCTGAAATATTGAATTCATCATCTTAAAATTGTGTATAATAGTTACATTGTTCTGTGCAAACACTTTAGTATTCTTTTTTGGAGAATATTATTTGTCATGAATTTCAGGAAAAATTTCTTCAGATAATTTAAGCAAGTTTGTTTTTTATTTATTCTTCAAAATTGTGTCTATCCTGTGCTAAATATGGTAAAGAATTTGGTTCTGTATTTAGGGAGGAACTTACAGAAAAAAATCTTTGAAGTGAACAACAAAGTTCTAAAGCCCTTCTTTTCTTAACAAAGAAAATGTATCAAAATTTGATTGCTGATTTATTATAACTAAGAAAAAAATAGTTAATCATATAAAATAAATTGTATCTTATAAGCATGTATCATATTGCCATAATATAATAACAATAAAATGAAAAAAAATTTCAAAAAATCAGCACATGCCAAATTAGAAGAAAAACATGAGGATATAATTTATGCAGCAGGTGTTTTGATTTGATTCAAAATTTGTATGTTTATGGCTGCATATATAGTTTAAAAATGTTATATGAATATAAATTAATCTTTGTGGCTTATTAAATGTTATTAAACAAGTCTAATTTTTATTTGAACTTTTTTTAATTGAAAAAAAGAAGTTGGTTTTGCTATACCAGAAGTATTTACTTAATATGTTTTATGGATTCTTACAAATATATTATAAATCTATGGATGTATATATTGCAAAAAATAAACAATTTTTTTTATAAATATAAATATTTAACATATTTAAGTTGTTTCAATTATGTTTCTGGTCTGAAGAAGCCCTTGAAATGTATTTTTAGCTTTTTCTCAAAATGAAATTTTATGATGCTGTCCAAATTTTCAAATACTCCATGCGCATTATATTTTTAGTTACAACTCTGAAACTTTTATCTTATGCTGTATGAACATATGATAATATAATTTTGCATTTTAAGATAAACTATGTGGTAAATATTTTTTTAATGAATATCTCAAGTAATATTATTGCATTGATTTTTTAAAAATTTTGAAATAAAGTCAATAATGCCAAGTTTTAAAAGAAAAATCATATTTTGAATTAATTTAAACATGCAAAATATTTTGTAGAATTAAAAAATGTATCTGAAAACACTGAAATAGTTCATTTATGTTCTATTTTTATGCGCATGGAACAATTTGAAATTCTACAATATTTTCATCTTTTAAAAATATTTTTCTAACAAAATTAAAAAGTTATCAATAAATTTTGCTGAAATTTTTATTGATGCATTAGATTGATAAAATGCATTTACCATGAAAATTTCAAAACAATACCTCAAAAATTGAGAATTTTTGGTTTCAACGTCCATTGTACCCTTAAAATGCAGAAAATTCATTTTCCTTAATATCAGGTCTCCGCGTCCTATATATATGGGTAAAATCTTTCATATAATTCCTTACTTACTACACCTAAATTTTCAGGAAACTCAGCAAGTGTGAATAGAGAAAATTAGTTTTTAAGATCGTACTATAGAATAAAATAACTAACTTTGAGATTCACTTTGAAAATTTTCGGGATTTTCATTTCTGTCTTGTTTTATTTCAAATGTTTCTCTTTTAGCATTTTCTGTCTCACTCGTCTCACAAAAACACCTTCTTTTAATCCTTGGTTCAGACAAGGTAAGCACGTGTTTTTTTCTTGTTGTTGTTAAATTATACATAAAAAATGCGTCAGAAGCTATGTTTTCGTATATTATGTGTCTTAAAGATATGATTGCTGGATTTAACCATGTGTTTAAAAAAATTTAGTGAAATATTTAGTTTTATACATATTTGAACTTGGTGGTAATATATTTACCAGAGCCCACTTAGGGATTTTAGAGGTGGTATATAATTTACCACCGCCTTATTGAAACACAATTTCAAAAAAAGTATTTTTTGGTTTAGAAATAGCTTATTGTTTATCATGGTACTTAATTTATTTTTAAATATTTGTTCTGATACATTTATAATATCATTTCAATCCTCAATAACTTCTAATAATAATTAATACTAATAAAAATAGTTAACTATTTATTTAGGAATACATAAATAATTATTTATGTTGAAATTAGAATTGGAACTATAATGTCACTATAGTTAAAATGATATAAAGTTAATGCTTTAGTCAGTCTGTTTAAGTGTAACTAAATATAATGAGTATTTTTTTAGGTAAACACATTGGTAAAAAAGAAAAAATAACTGTCGAAGAAGCTTTAGAACTTATATATATATATATATATATATATATATATATATATATATATATAATTTGAGATTTTTTTATTGTGCAAATGGCTAAAATGCCATTTCTTTTATCGGGCGGTAGTAAATATCTTACCACCCCTAATATAAACAATAACAAAAACAGTAAAATTTCAAAAATATATATTTGTTATCAATAGCAGGCGGTTTTTCCCTAAAAATTGCATAAAATATTAATTTTGAAATGAAATGGCTTAGGCCCGTTAAAGTGTTAAACCCTCCAATTAGTCCCAAAGATCCTTTATCCTTATTTTAGTAGAACATTGAACAATTGTTTCTTAAGACATAGTTTTAGACGAAAATGTGGAAATATCCCTTTCTCTTTATTGACCAGATTTTCTCTTCGAATATCCTTGACTCTAGCATCTAATGCCTTCTTAATTGGTTCCCTTTTCCCCGATAATGTTGTTTTCTGTTTCGACAAAGAAAACGGGAAAATTTTAGATACATTTTCTACAGACAAAATTACATAGAAATTACTTTCAGACTTACTGCAATTTGGAAATCATCTACTACAAACTGCCCATTTCAAATCTGAATATGATCATTCATTTAGGAGGTAATCGTTATTTTCAGACCGATGTTCTCGATTCAAATATTTTTCTTCAATTTTGTTTTTTAATTTAAATCAAAATTTACTTTTTTAAGCTCATAAATATGTTTATCAGATTCATATATCTAGTTATATATCCGAAATATATACTCACTTTACAGAAAATATATTGAGAACTGTACATTATAGAATTCTTCTTTATTTTTCAAGTAATCAGCATTAAATAGACTCCTTTCTTTAACTAAAAATTTTTCAACCTTGACTAAACCAATTACCACCTATTTAAAACACTAAGTAAAAAAAATTGAAATAAAATTAAAAATTTTATCATGTATAAATTTTTGTTGACTCTAATTAATCACAAACTCATTTCTCCTTTTTTGCAATTTAATTTTTTTTATTAAATAACACTTTTTAATAAATAAAATTGTCTAATTTGTTATATTTCTTGTTCCTGGATAATTGGTGTTTACCTTCTAATAGTGAAACTACTTGAACTTTCGCCATGGCTAATTATATACTGAATTAGTTTCTGAGAGTGAAGATTAATTACAATTTCCTTTTCAAGGCATATTCTATTCAAAGTTCATCTTAACCTGCAACAGAAATGTGGCCTATTCTGTATCCTAGAGATGTTTTGGAATACATAATGATCCTTCGTCAAGATCTGTTACCATCGCAACGAGACCTACTCATCTAAACGGTATTCAGACAAAGTAATAGCTTGTTGAGGAGAGACCATGCAATTGAGTACATAATAATTCATTAAGATTTTTATATCAGTGACTCTTTATAGAAATCATTTTTTTTGCTCAAAATTAAAAAAAAAATTAAAAATTTAAACATTTTATTCTTGATGTAATAATTTTTAAAGTCCTTAACCTTGAAAAATATTACTATTTTATTCCTGACCTTTCCGCGAAAGAGAATTTTAATCTTAAAACTCTTTATACGAAGCTTTTAAAAAATGTCTTTATGAAATATTTAGTTAAATTTTTAAGATTCTCATTTTGTATTATAAATTTTAATATACTTAACTATTGATAAAAATACATATATTTGTTAACCACCATCAGCAGGTTCTATCTGCTAAGATTTCATTTATTTGAAGCGCTTTTAAATATATTTCACTTATAATGGCATATAAATAAATAAATTTAATATTGAAACTATTGAGATCTAAAAAACACCATTTATTCAGTAGTATTCAACATTTTTAAATGTTTAGAAATCTAAAACTTTCAAAAGAAACATTAGACTGAAACATTTTTAAATCATAAAGTTTCATTTCTAATAACAATAGAAAGGAAATCTTGCGATTCCCTCAATGATTTCCAATCAAATTAAATTAAAATAAATATCTACGATTTTTCAATACAAATAACCATTAAAATTAAAAAATCTCTAGAGATTATTATATTTCTTGTGTTTTGGGATTATTACAAGATTAACTAGATAACTTTATGGCGTTAATATTTAGAACTACGTACGATATCATGAAAATATCATAACAGTATTGTTGATGTTTTGTGTTAATTTTATCTTCAATTTCCATAATGGAAGGACAACACACAAGAATGGTTGGACATGATAAGAAAGATTGCTATATTTCTCTATTTTAAAAACATAACAGACGAAATTATTAAGCTTGGTCAGCGATATATCTCCTTTATTTATAACCTTCTACGGAAATGGAAAGATGTTAATTTTATCGTATCGACAATTAAACGCCGAAATAACAAACGAATGAATGTTTTCTCGCTGCGTTTAAAAAGTCCAAATCGACTTCATCTATTTTGAGATTTATTACATCTTGAGATCCGTTGGCATTCGTTTATTCACTGTTCAAAGCAGCGCCCCAATTTCTTGATCTATTTCGGAGATGCTTACCTCTAAGCGAAGGAGGTGATCGTTCATTTTCCAGGGGAACAATATGTTTCTGTGGAAACAAAACCAGTGGGAGTGGTATTCCGGAACTTCTTCGAATACTCTGTAATATATGTGTATTATTAATCACATGTCACTGACTGACAGCAGTTACGAAAGAGCTTCAAGAGTGCCATCTTTTCCGTTTCATTCTTTGGCGATTTATGGATGCAGTTAGTACTATTAAAACAATTACACGTAAAAAAACGTGTAATTGTTTTTTTACAGTACATTTACAATTAAAGTTTGATATACGAATTGTATTTACAAAACCATAAACAGGATTTAATTTATTTATTTACATTTTGCACTATCTCATTTACGTACTTTTGTTTACATACGCGATCAAGAGATGGTGATAAGGGCGGATTTAGCTCCAAATATGATTGAGTTCTAGAAATTAGACATTAAATACATACAGGTTTCCTCAAGCTAAAGTCAAATGAGATCGATCCAATTTATAAGAAAAGACGGGCATTTCGAGGTTTAATTATGTATTTAAAATAAAAAAAATGAAATGAGATTCCCAGAAACAAATTAATAACTACAGAATTAAAAAAAAAAGAATTTATAAAAATGTTACAACTTCGATTGTAAATGCACAGCACTCTGTTTCTTAGGATAAACAGAATGAAAATTTTTATTGAAAATCAAAGAGAAAGAAAATGAAACAAATTATAACATCTTCTAAAAATAAAATTTTCCCCGGTCCGCTAAATTTCAAATGTATTGAATTACACTTATGTTAATATTGAAATAAAATCTGAGTAGAGAATGAACAGGAGTTCTGTTAAAAACTGTTGAGGGAGGAATGCGATATTGAGAGAAATCAGGACACATAATGGAAATGAGAAGATTTCTTATAATCTTGTATGCTAATTATACAAAAAGAAAGTATGGTCTAACATTCGCAGCTGTCTAAACATTCGCAAACGAGATTTTGTTGAATTTATAGGCTTAAGACTTTCATGTGCCTATTAAATACTTATCTTGTATCGGAACATGATAATTCTGAAACTTTTTGAGTTAGTCGAATGAAATTTGGTGTGTGGTCTATATACCAAGGTTGAAGATTTCTTTCAAATTTTGAAGGAAACAGGCATACATTTACTTCTGTTTGAATATAAGTAAACTCGAAAATTACAAAAAGTTGAAAGTCAAATAGAAAAAAAATAGCGCTAGTATTTAACATCTAAAGTGTAGATAAGTCTGATATTTATAACTACATCCATCAAGAAACTGACCATTTGTCACTCTTTACTTTGTATGCATGCAAACGTGATAATGCAATTTGTAATAATTTAGATAAATTGAATTTATTTAGCATATAAAGTTTAGATCTTTATAAAAATTTCAACCACATCTATCAAAGAGTTCACCGACTATCGATCTGTTCTTTCACTAGCATCTAAACATAAAAATAACATAACGAAAAATGCATTATCTTAAATATGCTAACTCAGTATGCGATCTTGCTACTTATTAAAGTTCGGAGTTGAATTTAAGGTCCAATAGGAAAGTAAGTCATATCATGCTCTCTGACCTTCCCGTAGACACACGGAATAAGCCATAAAACTGAAAGACCAGACCTCTGCAACAGCAATACTGGTGAAAAATATGGTTGGATCCTAAAAGCAATCACCGGCCACGGTATAACCTTTCCATTAAGAAGTACATGTCGTTTTCGATGGGAGGAGTCAAATCCTCACCTATTTTTATACACTCCATCGAAGCGAGATCCTACCACCATTCCAGAAACATCTGATCCTAATTGTGAGGAGACCCTAGGAGGGGAGGGTTCAACAGGTAAGAAAAATGAAATAAAACACATATATAGTTTTCTAGTACTTTTAAATTAACGAAATCTCAACGATTAATCTTCAAAAATAAATTATAAAAATAATATACAATATTCACAATTTAAGTACTAATTATTATTCAGTAAGGATATGCGAGAAATTTTGAGGAGATACTTACTCCAGTTATGTTATAAAATTCAAATGACTCTTGCATTCTGAATATCTATTTTGAACCAAAAATAATAATGCAAATTATTTTCCTTGCTAATTAATTTACTCGCACCATCAATTCGAAGATTTATTGCAGAAAACTCACATTTTCATTTCAATAAAAAAAAGTCTTCAATTTGAAAGATTTGTCATTAAGTTCCTATTCTTATTTTCATCGTTTCCAAATACAAATATATGGTTAAAGAAAACAAAATTTTCGTTTTTCTCCGCTTAAAATAGAATTCTGTCTCTAAACTTCCCTTAATAAAGAAAATAAAAGATTGTATCATTAAAATTCCTTCAAATTTTCTTTGTCTGTATCGGATTTGTTACAATGAAATAATGAATAAAGAACTAGTAAAATAGAATTTCCTTCCAGTGACTGTATCTATTTTTAAGAATGATCAATATATTCCTATAATATAGCTATCCAATTATGATAGTTTTCATGGAGATAAAATTGGTATGCTGGTTGCGTTTACTGATGCATTCGATTAATCAAATATATGAGAAAAACCCAATATTTAATGGAATAAATAATGATAAGGAAATTTGAAATTTCTCATTCCATTCTTATTTAATAAGAAAGGAAATATAAATATTCGTTTAACTCATATTAAATATTTGAGAGCATGTCAGAACATCATCTTTGATTCTGTATATAAAGAATTCAAGATTTGGTTCAAATGATATTTATTTAATTCCTCTTTATCGTTAACTATGCTTATTATCGAAACTGATGACTAGGAAATGGTTTCCTTTGTTCAAAGGATTAAGATTAGAATTTTCTTGTTTAGAATCTTCATCGATACTACAAAGGGGGTGTTTAATACGAGTAATCGTCAATTTTATGTAAAAAAATACTAATGCTGAGATTTAACAGATTTGTATCAACTATAAATGTTATATCCGATATTCAACAATATTAGTATTGTCTAATTTATCAAAACTATCTATAGCTACTAAATATTTGTATGCATTATTTACATCGGCTATTAAATTCTTATATTTACTATTTGATGGCAATCCGCATTTCTCATA
Organism: Argiope argentata; assembly: GCA_026289955.1. Taxonomy (NCBI): domain Eukaryota; kingdom Metazoa; phylum Arthropoda; class Arachnida; order Araneae; family Araneidae; genus Argiope; species Argiope argentata. The sequence goes on from JAOUZG010052814.1 coordinate 1,628,138, forward strand.
CCAACAGCAGTACCCCCGCTCAAAATAATTTTCCACAATCTCTGATAAAATTCGTAACATATCTATTGGGTAGAATTGTAGATCTTGGGTGATTTCTAGAAAGTCGTTCATGACATTGGCAAAAATGTGTTGCAGATTTCTGAACATTTTTATTTAATATTTCGTGTGAGTATATATATTTGAAGAGATATTTTCGAACCAATGAAATCAAAATAATTCCCTAAAATTGAAGTTGAAATATCACAAATCAAATTTCCTTAATTTAAGCTATAGTTTTTGTGAGTCACTACTTTCATATCTGTATGAATGTAGGAACTGACAGAAAGTCAGCTGTTGAGTGATTTGCTTCAAAATTCTATCTACCTAGACTATTTATTTAGATCTTTGCGATTTGTCAAATTCCATTATATTCAAAAGCAAGACTGGTGGATTTTTGTAGCATGAATAAATTATGATAAAAATATACAAATTTGGACTGCATGTTAGTATACCAAATTTTATCTACCTGGCTCATAGATATTTTTTATTTATCTTATCACTAGTCAAATAGAGATAATACCAGAGATATGATTTCAAACACCCTGAGGTCTTAAAATCTTGAGTTCGAATTTTCGATGATTGTAAAATTATTTTTAATGTGTTCAATTCCTACAATTATTTCACACTCTCCCTATTTATATATATTTATATATCTTGTTCAAATTTTCAGTTGTTAAACAATATTTTTTATTCATCCAAGTTCAAACACACATTTTTAAAACTTTTAGTGAATGATACTTGATGTTAATACAATTTTTTTCCAAATATTAATTCGTTAATTTAATTAAACTAGTTTTTAATAATTTAAAGAGAGTTTTAGAAGTTTGTAATGAAAATTACAATCAACCGGTATTTGCGAAATCGGTGAAATGCGATAATTTCAATATTTTTTACGTGAATGTGAAGAATGCTAGATAACAAATTATATATATATCTACACTGAAGTGACAAAAGTCATGGGATGACTGTTAATATGGTGTCGATCCTCCTTTTGTCCGGCGAAGTGGAACAATTCGACGTGTCATGGAGTCTACAAGTCGTTGGAAGTCCTCTGCAGGAATATTGAGCCCTGCTGTCTATATAAACATCCATAATTGTGAAAGTGTGGATGGTGCAGGAGTTTGGGCACGAACGGACCTTTCGATTATGTCTCATAAATGCTCGATGGAATTCATATCGGGTGATCTAGGTGGCCAGATCATGCGCTGGAATAGTCCGGAATGTTCTTCAAAATAATCACGAACAGTTCTAGCCCGGTGACATGGCGCATTGTCATCCATAAAAATCCCATCGTTGTGTAGGTACGTGAAGTCCATGAATGGCTGCAAGTGATCTGCAAGCAGCTGAACATAACCATTTCCAGTCAATGATCGGTTCAGTTGCACCAGAGGACCGAGTCCATACCATGTAAAAACAGCCCACACCGTTATGCGGCCACCACCAGATTGAACAGTGCTTTGCTGACAGTATGGGTCCATGGCTTTGTGGGGGTCTGCGCCACACTCGAACTCTACCATCAGCTCGTAACAACTGAAATCGTGACTCATCTCACCACACCACGGTTTTCCACTGGTCTAGGGACCAGTCGATATGCTCACGAGCCCAGGAGAGTCGCTGCAGGCGATGTCGTGCTGTCAGTAAAGGCACTCGAGTCGGTCTTCTGCTGTCATAGCCCAAGGAAGACAAATTTCGCCGCACAGTCCTATCGGACACGTCCCCCCTACGTCCCACATTGAATCCTGCAGTTATTTGACAAAGTGATTCGTGTCTATTAACATGGACCATTCTACACAGACGTCGGTGGTGTCGGTCGTTAAGTGCAGGTGGTCACCCACTGCGCTGTCCATGATGCGATTGGATGCCTGAAATTTCATACTCTCGACGCACTCTTGATACTGTGGATCTCGGAATGTTGAATTCACTAACGATATCCACAATGGAATGACCCATGCGTCTAGCTCCAACTAACATTC
>JAOUZG010052814.1:1630549-1649704 GCA_026289955.1 Argiope argentata
AATTATAATAAATAATTTAGCAGAAACATTTACGAATTTATTGATTTGTTAAATGACTATATTATAAGAAGTATGAAATTATTTAAATGCATAACACCATTTTTTTTTTCATTTAAACAAATGAAAAATATTCTCTATGTTTTTTCTGATAAATGAGATTTAATCGACATCCAAATTTATCTGTTTTTATAATCTTTGCTTAGTTAATAATTACACACACAAAAACACAAAATTCTAGTAATTTTAATAATTTCAGAATATTTTAAATAAAATGGGATGTCTAGCATATAATTTTAGTAGGTAAATTTACAAAAAAAGAGAAATGATAACACATAAATTATCTCTATCCCCACTTCTTTTTTTAACCTTTTTTTCATAATATAAATTTTAATTTCGTAGCTTTTTTTCTATCCAATAAAGGCAGTAAAAATCTGCCAGAGAGGAATTACGGATTGTAAATTCTTCATTAACCAGAAGTGCCGGGACGGAACGAGTTAATTCTCAGGGTTTTCGCCAGGGGGACTCCAGAAGCTGAAGATCTTCGGGATCGTTGAAGGCAGACTGTTTTCGGTAACTCTTCTGGAAAGCACTGCTTTCCTCTCATTGTCCGTTCGCTTGTACACGAGTTGGGAACTTTATTGCTGATAAAGTTTTGTATGCGTTGCGTTTCGGATATTTACCGTTCAAGGTGAATCGTCAACTCGGTATTCATCTCTCTTTTTGTAAGTGTTTTTTTAAATTCTCTTTATATACAATGTGAAATCGGAGACTTTGAAAATTAGTTGTTAATAGTTTTTTTTCTTTATGTTGGTTTTGTACATTAGAAACATATTTTCCGAAAAATTAAATCTGTCTATTTGGTAGTGCATTTTAATTCTTTTTATGTACAAAGTGAAATCAGAGATTTTAGAAAATTAGTTGTTCATACATTAATTGTACAATAGTTCATTGTACATTAGTTTTCTTTATGTTGGTTTTATACATTGGAAGCAAATTCTCTGAAAAATTAAATCTGTATATCTGGTAGTGTATTTTAATTCATGGTTACCATTTTTTGTTCCATTAATGCAATATACCAAAGTATATCATTCGATTATATAAAATTATATATCAAGTATGTGTATTTTTAAGACCATAAAAATGTTTTGACATTATGAATTGTAGATATTTTTTTAACAGCTTAAATTTATTTATAGTACTTTTGTAACTTCCCAAAAGTGTTATCTAATTGAGTGTAAAAGATTTGATATTGTAAAAAATGAATGCATAATTCTTTAGAATATTTTGATATATTTCTCTCCGTTTTTTTAAACTTATTGTTTTTATAAAGATTTGAATTTTATATTTAAGGGTTTTTAGAGCTTTTCAAATGATAATAGTATTTTAAAGGAATATTTTTCAATGATAAACACATTTTTTACTTATGAATATTCGAAATATGATGTGCATTTCGTAAAATGAATGAAATTTGCGCAAAATGCTTGTTGTCTGTGTACGTAATTTTAATTTATTCGAAATTTAACTGCTGTATTTAGTATTTGTATCAACAGGGAAACTTTGAATTTTATAAAGAAGAAATATTGTAACAGTTTTATGTTAGATTTATTTAATATTAAGAAATGCTAAATATTTAGGGGAAAATTCCCGATTATAAAACTTGGAATTTGTGTAGTTATATTTTTTCATGATGCAATTCAGGAGGAAATGGTTTTTTATATAATTGTAATATATGATTAATGATAATTTTTTATTTATTACATAAATTTTGAAATTTCGATTAATCAAATTTCAGTATTGTTTTTCCTTTTTATTAATTAATTCTGTGTATTTACTTGTTTCTATGTGTTCTTGTTAAAATATTTAAATTTAAACTAAATAATAATTTAAACTAAAAAATAAATTTAAACTAAATTAGCAAAATAAGATAGATTTATGATCTAAGCAAAATATACTAGATAAATTAAACATTAAAAAAATACAGAAATGTTTTTACAAACTTTTAAAAATTTTACCAGTAATCGAGCATTTATATTTAAATATTAGTAACTTCGAAATTCCAATATTATCATATAAATCAATTGGGAAATTTAGTTCATTTTTGCTGACTTTTTAATATGACTTCATCGTGTATATGTATCAAGATGAATCGGAAAAAACCTCGATATTTTGCTTATCATAACCTAATAGGCATCAGAAGTAGCGGCTTTGCACAGTGATGAATTGAAATAATATTATATTCTGAATTTGGCGAATGACCTAATTGTTAGAGTATATATCAAAAAATGTTAAATGTATACAGATGAATATTTTTTTATATTTAACATATATTTTAAGTATTTCATTCTAATTTCTTGATTATGAAAAAAAAATCGTTTACAAGCTTATATGTTACAAATTTTGGTAAACAAAATTGAGAAAAATTAGATTAGCAATTACTTGTTTTATTTAAAAATCTTTAATTTATTAATTTGAAAATTAAAATTTAGAAAAAACAAGCTATTGTTTATGTAATTGATTTTACACATTATACTTTAACAAGAGAGTACAATTTTCACACCTTTTAGCTTTTTAAATTTTTTTTTTATAAAATTCTCTCAATGTATAACGAAGTGAAAAGTAAGAATTCCCTTTTCACCTGGCGCTTATCCAACTAATTAAGATGTGTTTATTATGTTTACTTAAGTAAGGATGGTACCTTTGATTTAATTCGCTATCGTGTATTATCATAACAAATTATGAAAGAAAATTTATACCCATGGAATCATTTGTATTTCTGTCATTGAATAATTCTTTTCGGATTAACTTTGCAATTAATTTCATTCAGGGTTTGATAACTTCGGCAAAGCATGGAAAACTCCAAAAAAAATCTAGCTCAAAAATGTTTTATTTTGCACAGGAGTGGTGAAATAGTCTCTTATCAATTAATCATCGATTAATCACCACATCATATATTTTACTCAATCTATGCGCCGAGCTCAGCCTAGTGAATTGATATATTTAAGGTATTTTGAACGCTTATAGATACCAATTTAATCATTCTAAGATATTTCGGATTTTAGGATATTGTCTTTAGTAACCTGCAAACTCTCGCATTAAAGTCAAAAACATGATATCTGGCTGATATAAAGTTATATCACTGTCTTTTCGATCCTTCCAAAGGCATACGGATGATACTTAATGAATTATCGGAAAGTATCTACAACAACACTGAAAGGAACTGTGAGTGAACTAAGGGCTGTCACCGATCAAAGTACAACCATTCCCTAAGGAAGTACGCCCCTTCATCGAGAGGAGTCAGACCCACAACTTTTTTATACCCTAAAGGGTGATGAGATCCAACCACTATCCTCATTTCGAGGTGCCCCATCCCCGAGGGGTAGGCTGATAACAAAATCATATTTCCATCAGGAGATGGATTATTATTCTAACAATGTCTGGTAATATATATGGTCAGAAAAACTATTAAAGTATAACTTGAAATTTAATAATCTCTGAAAGTCAAATCAAACAAGAACATTTGTATCTTCAATGTAATTTATAATGATCTCGAGTTTCTTTAGAAGAATTTGTTGTGAAAATGAATAAGCAGCAGACTGTTTTCTCAGGTGTCATCTTTTGGAAGTGGCTGAAAAATCCAGAGTCTCTCAGTCAGTTTTATAGGGAATATTTTGTCTATTTGGATTTTTCTAAAATTATCCCAAAATATTACTGGGTCTCATTAATAGCAGTTATATTTATAATACTATCTTTTAATTTAATTGCTACTAAATTTATAATAGATATTTACTAGCAAGAATTGTTTATCATATTTTTCATGTAATGATGTCAATTCCGTCTTCTTCCAACCCAAGTACTCACGTAAATACCATAATGATTGCGAAGTTAAAAAGAAACAAGTAAATTAACCACTATAATTAGAAGTCCACTGAATATTATCCTTTATAATGACAAAAAACTATATTTTTCCATCCTTTGTCAATTTTTGTGTAATTATAATCAATCTTTTACAATTTATTTCAATATCCTTATCTTCAATTAATTTCAGTTGTCGATTAAAGTTTCAATATCAGTTTTATTTTTCGGTATGTCATAGAAGAAATTTCATCTCTTTTTGCTCTCATTTTCATAAATTTTGGATTCTATTTTTTTCTTGGGGGGGGAGGGGAATGTTACCTTTCTCCCCATCAATGGATAAATTGCTCTTATGAACTGGTTCATATTATGGTAAAGTTGGTAAAAGGGTCTGTCCTATAAACTGGCAATGGACAGACTGACAAAAACACGCATAATCTCCTTTATTATTGCGATAATTTAAAAAAAAAAACACTGCGTGTTTCATGCATTAACGTAACACATTACAAATTTATTTTTCAAAACCTTGACCTCCGTTAATGTTTACCTTTAGAAATAATGTAATCAAAATAATATGAGTTTTTCTGTAAAGAATACATATCGAGTTCCACCACATTTTGAAACTCTTACATTTGCACAACTTTAATCTCATACTTGTTTTAGTATTTTACAGCAGGTAAATCGAATTCTTTTCTAAGATTAAATAAGAAATTTCCTATGAAATGATGTGTATTTTTTAAAGAATTAGAAGATTAAATTCTCAATTATTAAAATATAGCTCACTTTATAAATATAATATAAATGTATGCGTCCAATGTATCTTCTAAAGCGCCTTTGAAGATATTTTTTTATTCATATGTGATAAAATATATTATTTTCTTTTTCTTTACTAGACTCTCCTTCTAGCTTTTGAATAATTCATGGATAATCACTTTGTGACTCTGATCTTTTATATCCTCCCATATTCTAAGTCTTCAGTTCTAGTTCAAAAAGTAAATTACACTTTTTTCTCCACAGATGGCATCATATTCGAAACAAGAGCTAAGCTTGTGCAGATAATAATTGAGCTTCACGGCTTACAGCAGCAGCAATTTCATTCCGATGGTTTTCAATACCGGAATGAATTTGCTGCTTAATACGATTAGGCTCGTAAGCTAGAAACTTACTACATCATTGACATAAGCTTAACGTTACTTTTTTAGAAGGCAAAATGTTTAACAATTACTGAGATTCATCGCGAAATATTGGGGAATGTACATGCAATGTCACGTCCAGCCATTGTAAAATGATGCCAGCAGTTCGAACACGGTTGCACAGATTTAACCGATGTGGAAAGGCAACGGCGAGCACATCAGGCATAGGTCAGTGGGCGGAAGACACTATTCTCAACAATTGCCGTGTGAGCATTGCACATGACTTGGAGTACTCATTTAGTTGGGAGATCTTATTCCATTTTACAATGACGATCTGGTTCATACAGCTGTTCTAAGTTGGCTTCAGGACCCATGGACGATTATATATAGTCATGGCATCGATCGATTAAAGCTACGTTCTAATAAATGTCTCCAGCTACAGGGAGATTACCTAGAGAAATAGTGTGATAGCATATGTGTCATATTTCATTGGAGCTGACCTATCAATAAAGTACTCAGAACCTAACTGGTTGAGTGTAACTTAATTTTTGAACGCCTCTAGTACTTTTCCATTTAATAGTATTCTTTTCAAAGTTTTTAAAAATCAATTTTGTGAACTAAAACTACTTGGTTGAAACTAACGGTTTGCTGACGGAAATGATGTATCTCCTCAATATATGTCTCCTAAAAATAATTAAATTCACCCTCATTATTCAAATCAGCTAGAAAAAGTGTTTTATTGTTTTAAAATGGGTTATATAGCAAGCACGAACTAAAATTTCTGTTACTACACATCAGCTGATTCTTATCGGACTCAGAAGAACTTCTAATATTTGATTTATTAGTTTTGTTTTATTATTCCTGTTCAAAATCATTCATTGTGCGATAAACATGTTAGAAATTACAAACGTGAATTTTATAATATGTCCTTAAAAATAGTTCTGGAAATTGAAAATATAAAATTATTTACAGAATCTAAAATAAAATCAACTAAGTGAGAGTTTGATTCAAACTAACAACTTCTTTCTGGAGGTAAGAAAATTTAAAAAAATAACAAAGTAAAAAATTTAATTTATTTTCGATTGCAACTAATAATTGTAGGATAAATGTCAGAGACCCGATATACTTAGGTTAGCAAAACTAATTTGAGTGCTGAATTTGACAGATTTGAGGAAAATTTTACAGATGTTTATAACAAGAATAACTTTAAAATCTACATATATTTACAAATATATTACCTTAACCAATCTTACGATCAAGTTCATCGTCATATCTTTTTCGCATTCCTTATTTTTTTCACGTTGCCGCTCGCATAATTCGAATAAGATAAAAATCAAAATTTTATATTGTGCATTCGAGCATAGACGAGTCACATTCTGAAATATACCTGGCTTCCGGTTCATTGGATATAGTAGGCTTATATTTGATATATTAAGTTTTTTTCCCTTACCCATGACGGAAAAATTGCTCCAACACACAATCAATTTATATATTTGTATTCAAAATACTTTGTGCTTTTTCATTGAATATAATATTAAAATATTATTGACCTCAGAATTTTTAACTAGATATACTTGATTAAGAAAACTCTATACATGGATATTTTATTATTTATCCAATAACTAGAAACTAACAGTATAAATTTTATTTAAGAAATATCATTTACTTTCTGTTAAGCAATTTTGGATTGTATTGGATTTCATGACAGATTGAAATATAAAAGCCAATTTGAAAGAAAATATAAATTTGTAGAATTTATAATTAAAATTAAATATGTCTTCAATTGTTAGAACACAATAAACCAAATAAAAATATGCTGATATTTTTGTTTGTCTTATCACATTGCAATTAATTTATCACATTGCAATTAAAAGACGTGTATTAAAAAATTGGCGATAAGTGACTTCCGAATAAATATACCATTTAAAGAAAATAAATAACTTTTGAATTCTGAAAATTTAAATTTTAAAATTTTCGCATTCTGAAAATTACAAGATTGTTTCAAACCTGTTTAAAATGGTTAATAGCTTCTATTGAAAATGCCTTAAAAATAATAATGTTCTCATAATATAGCATGATATTTGGGGTACCATATTTAATTTTTTTAAATTAGTAGTTTTATTCTTTATACTTTCTTCACCAAATGCATGACATACTTTATTCAAAGTGAAGAAATTGAATCGAGTAAGACAATTTCGATTGGTAATGACAATTGGAAATAAATATTAACCCTTTATCACACCTTAAAAAATTTCGCGTTCCGAGAACTGAAAATCTTGAAATTTTTACAAACAAAATTAATAGGTAAATATCAATTACTCTCCATTAGTATAGCTCATAAACATTACTTCTGTTCAAGGGAATTGCAGTAAAGGATTAATAGCAAATCAGAAAATGCCATCGATTTTCGCATATAACAAGTTCCACATCTGTTGACTGATTATAAATTTTTCTCCCAACATTAGATATTTGCTGTCTACAAAGAAAAGACCTTTGGAAGTTCTTTCTCAATCCTAGCAAAGCAATTTTGACTGCTTTCTAAGAATTTCTAGGATAATTTATTAGCTAATCATTTAATTATCACGCATGCGAAGGATTAATAAATTAATTAAATAGATTGATGTTACTTTTCGCGTTATTTTTAAAGAAGTTAGTGTCGAATAAATTTTATAATAGCCCTAAAGATTAAACAAATGAAAATATTTTAACATAAAGTATCAACTGCTTTTGCCAATAATGTGAAAGAATATCATTATATAAGTTTTTATTCATTCATTTACAAACCTCTGTGTTGTTTTGTGGAAAATCTCTGAAAATTTCTCCGGGAAGTAGTTTTTTTTTTCGTTCTTTCGATAAGGTGAATAAAATAAAGTTATTATACGTACATTTAAAAAAAATCATTCTTCATAAAAATGTTAATAAAATTTTGAATGAAAATTAAAATTGTCAAATATTTATAAAATTAATAATTATTTCGCGATTAAATTTTTTAAATTTTAAATATTTAATTGAATATACTAAATATTAATTATATTTATAGAATTAAAATATACTTGAATATATTTTAAAGTTTATTCAAGTTAAAGTAATAATAAGGAAAAAAATTTAAATATTCCCATTATTTTACAAATTTACTTGAAAATATTAGCAACGATTATTTGTCTATATAAAGAATTGCAGTATATTTTGATCTTTCATAATTTCTTCAAAGAGAAACATTAAAAATCTAAGTGGAAGGTGTCCCTGTACGAGGACACCTTGTTAATGGCAATTATGCTTTGTTAGGGAAAAAGTTTTCATAAAAATTGTATACAAAATTATGAATATTTATTCTAATTATACTAGGCGAATATAACAGAATGATTCCAAAAGAATGGCAGTGCTTAAGAACTTTAAAATATCCCACATTAAGGCAAGAAAAAAATTTGATATATTTAAAATAATTATCTGATATCTATTGTGATGCCATCTATAATTCTGAATGAGAATTAGACTTTTTTTCTGGTTTATTTATTATTATTTCAAAGTATCCGGATTTTTTTCCGGCAAGAAAATTTAAAATTGGTATGGAATTGCAATTGAATAAAGCGCATATTGTTTAGGAAGTTTACTAGCCAGTTGAAAACAACACACTTATTCTTTTTTAATGCCATACTTTTAACTTTTAACTTTTAAACTTTTTTTCGCATTTTAAGTAATTATTTTCATCTATACAAAATGACAACTTTGTTCGAAACCGAAATATTAATATTAAAAAAATCAAATTAATTTCAAAAAGTACAACTAGTATAATAATTATAAGATAAATTATGAATTTTTAATACAATCTGAATTAAGATACTTTAGAAGTAATTGCTTAAATAAGTTTCACTACTTTTCAAAAAATTTTGATTAATGTTGAAAGCGTGTTCTAAAACCAGTTTAAATATGTATCAGAGTTCACTGAAAAAATTCAATAAACATATACCATGAAACTTAGTCTTGAGAAACTACAGAACATAACGTTAGCTAATGACACCGGTTTATCATATTATAATTATAGGATAAAAATTCTTATTATGCAGTTATTCGTATGCAAATGTGCTCACAACAGAAATCATTAAACATTATAACTGTTGAAATGTCATTAATAAGGAAATGATAAATATCGCCCTATTCTCAGTTGAAAAATATGCAAGTAATAAACATATAAACTAATAATGTTTGCAAGTAAATGAAAAATAAAGGCAGGAATTGTTCGCATTCATTTGAAGAAGTCTAAAACGATTCACCTCATATTTCAGGAGCAGGTTTAGTAGGAAAAAAAAGCATGAAATACTTGAAATGTTTCCATCAATCTGAAATTTAAATCTTCTGTCGACGCTTCCGAAATATTAAAATGGAAAGGACTCAGGGATTTAAATTGACCCTCCGAGCTATCTTCCAGGACCCATTTCAAGGATTTATGGTTAGAGACTCGAATTTCACATTCGGAGTTTTTCTTCCTTGAAACGCATTTACTGTTTTATATAAGCAGTTTATTTGAGAATTTAACAAGATATTCAAAAATCATGTTTTCGTATAAAATAAATGACTCTGTAAATATTTTTATTCTGTTAATGCTGACATCATTTAGTTAAATATAGTTATGGTGAATCAGTCTGAGCTGATGACCACGTCTGAGTCATGTCTTTTCTTTTAACAGGCAAATCGAGTTGGATGAATTGATAATAATTAAGTTGATAGGAGATAAGTTCGATATAATTAATAACAAAAGCTAAATTTTCATAAGCAGTTTCTACATGGGGAAATTTATATATAAAGGACAGTTGAATACTTGTCTTTGTAATTTCAGATTCATCAAAACTTTACAAAAGATGTTATGAATACAATACCACATTTAATGTTGTTTTAAAGACAACTATTAATATGCCTACTTGTTATAAATGTGGTTAAATTCATCCTTTGTACTTGAGGTAGAATGGTGTGGAGGACCAAACTTGCAACGTTAGAGTTCGTAGCCAAGTAACTAGACCACTAAACAAAAGTGATCACTCTATTTGGGGAAGCTGTTACCTGGCTCATGAAGCTATCACCACATATTCTCCCACCAGTGAGTCAGCGGGGAGACGAAAGATAATAAAGCGTGTGTAAGTTGTTGGGGCTGATGATGTATGGTAATGTTGTGTTTAATGTATGATGGTGATTTTTGCTGCCTGCAAAGGGCGCCATAAAACCTGTAGAAAAATGATTATTCAAGCCTGTGGGTCACCATTGTGGAGAATAGTGTAGATAGAACTGAACTTGCAATCTTAGGGATCTTTGCTGAGTAACTGAACCACTAGACAAAAGTGATCACCTGAGTTCGGAAGTTGTTATCTGGCTTATGAAGCTATCCCCACATACTGCAAAAAAATGTATTATCATATATTAAATTAAGCTAAAACTGCAAGAAAAAAGACGATTATTTTAATTCATTTGTAAAATAAGAAACTATTGTATTGTTCATAGCATTCACCATTTTATTATGCTTCTATTTTCATGGTGGTTATTGGGAAAGAAATATAAATATTATTAATTTGATGTACAAGACATTTTGTGAAGGATTACGAAGCTGGTTTCTATTATTGATAAACTATTTTTTAGAAAAAACCATTTTGAGCTATATATCTATTTAATTTGGTACTAATTTAAGTGTCTAATGATGTGCACTTTCTTTGATTTGTCATAAGAAGTTTAGAAAGAGAAAATATTGTGATTAAGAAAAAATTTGAGATTTTGACAAACCTACACGCATCATGACTAAAGTTCTAAGTAAAAAACAACTTTTTGGAATTATGTTTCTTTATTAATTTAATTTTCTACAGGTAAAACGAAAATTTAATGGAAAACACATTTGTAGAAATCTGTCTGCTTATAAAAACAATAGCTCAAAAACGCGTTCCGTCAGATTTGCGAAACTTAGCTTAACCTAATATAATTTAGTTATTTACTTGATATTGAGTGTGGAGTTTTGACCAATATTTGAAGGAAATCTATAAAAAAATTCCCAGTTTTTGCGTAGATATTGCTGGCCATTTCTTAGCATTATATAAAATACCAATTATTCTAGTATTTTTGGTTAACATATAGCATTCTGTATAAAGCCCAGTAAATGAGTAAAGTTTTTAATTGCTTGATACATTTCAGGTTTTTGGCATGCTATTGTAGTGTTAGCCTTATAGGCCAGATAACATTTGCGATGCCGATGTCGACTTTTGGTGTAGTGGCTATATTACTCGGCTACAGGTCCTAGCATCGCAGGTTCGTACCACGACCTTCAATCAGTACATTAATGACCTTGACAACGCAACCTTCTGAAACTGTCATGGCGCCATCTACCTGCTGCAAAATCGTCAGACTCACTTGATGAAAGCTAAAAGCAAAACAAAAAAAAATCGTCCGACCCACTTGACGAGCAAACAGCAACTTGCAATAACACTTGGAACAATTCTAAATCGTTTGCTTCTTCGCCGACTCACTGGTGGGGGTGTTCTGTAGCGTTAGCCTTGTAAGCCAGATAACATCTACGATACCGAAGTCGACTTTTGGTATAGTGGCTATGTTACTCGGCTACAGACCCAAGCGTCGTAGGTTCATACCGCGACCTTCAATCGCTACACTATAAATTCGCTCGGTACTTTATAGAGTGCATAGATTTTGCCGACTAGTTATTGGTGAGAAATATCTAGGTTTTTCTGTATAATAATGGTTTTGATACATTGATTTTAACCTGTGTACTATTAGATATTTTATATTTAGATAAATAGTTACAAGCAAAAATTGCATCGAAAATCAGTCAAATTTAATTGTTAAAAGTAATGAAATTTTAAAATATCAAATAAAATTAGTATATCACTAAAGAAGACATAGATGAAAATAACAGAATTTGCACAACTATTTATATCTATAAATGATATACCCTGCCTTTTAAGAAAAAGAATAGTACATTTTCTACTTTTTCAGGCTAGAAACTCATAAATTTGTTTTTTAAGCTGTCTTAGGACCATAAACGATTCTTCTTAAGTAATTGCTTTTAACATAAACAAACTGTATCGAAACTTTCATCACAAGTCTAAACTATTGAAATCCCGTTTGTTTATAATTCTAAGGGTATTTTGGAAATAATACTTTGAGCTGAAATTTTATTTTTAAAATCGAGTTTAGCAAATAAGTCAAAGTTTGCATATTCTTTAAAGTTAGGCACTATTTGTGTTTATCATAGTCATTAAATTTTGATTCACTTCTTCCTTTCCTAAAGTTGAAATCACAGTTTATACATTATTCATAGTGAAGATGCAACATATATAAATAATACAATACCAGTGGATATAAATCTATTAAGTTTCTTAATTGACATAATGTTAAAGAAACAAAGCTTTTGTAAAATTCTAAACTAAAGAGACTTTAGTGCTTGTCACATTTTATTGCTTCAAATCGTTTTCTTATATTATTTAAGAGCGAAAAATTATGTAAAATAAATTTAATTTAATCTAAACTTTTACAATGCTCTAATGAATCAGAAAGTCATCCAAAGCGGCTGAATTAAAATTGTAAATTGCATACAAGTTGCAAAAATAGATTTAATATAATGTAAATATTTAAATTAAAAATCAATATTTAGTACTGTAACTGAACAAAAATATATAAAAGCTAATATTTTTGGAATAATATACTTTAATCATATTCAAAAGTCTCCAGTATCCAGTTTCATTGTAGAATTCAATTTTGGGGGAATTTTATTTCATTTTTACAAATTCACATATATATGACAAATAGTAGGCCTATTTTTATGTCTCTCATCCATTTCAATGTTTGAACTCCAATTCTGGAAACATATTTCACCGAGGTGCTTTCGATTTTCTGCCTTCAGCAAAGGTGCTTTCGATTTTCTGCCTTCAGATTTTCTGCCTTCAGCAAATCTTGTTTTTCCGATATCCTTCCGAATGACAAACAAACAATCTAAACATTGAATTTACAGTTTCTTTTCAACTCAGTAATACACGTCTTTATAAGAAGAAATTAATTATTTTAAAATGAAGAATATTCGTGTGTATTAGCATCGAATAAAAAATACGTATAAAGTTAAAATCTAATAAAATATAATTTTTAACTCTTGAATGCATCTTTTAATGAAAGAATATATATGAACTCTACAATATTTTATCTTCCCCTTTCAAATATTTATACATTGTAACGCATTATAACATTAAATACAATTGAAAAGTATAACGTAAATGTTTTTAATTAAATAAGAAATCAATGTATGGATTTGGAATTTAAAGTTATTAATTCTAGACTGTGATTACTTATCTTTTCTGCTTTATATTTTCAAATTTTTTGCCTTTTTTAAATTTTATAATTATGGATTTCTTTTTTTTCTTCTTCTTCAACACTGCTATAAATATTCTTTGTATAAACGGAAAACATCTTATTTTTTATTTTACAAATAATAAGATATAGAGGTGTTTCCAAAATCAATTATTCAGCCACTTGCTTACATAGAATCCCTTTTTTGGTATTCTTGCGTCCAAAAAATATCAATTTTGGAATTTTGTTATTTTGTATTGTATATGTATCCTTTTGTATTTGTTTCAATCTGATAGGCGAAAATGATTATCATTAAAAGGATTAAATTTTAGGAAGCAGTAAATAAAAATGTGCCAAGCGTTGTCGTTGAAATTTTATTTGTTTATTTTATTAAAATTGTAGGTTATAAGTCCATTTTTTGTATTGCACGAATTTTAAAATTTATTCATCACTGAAAAAAATATTAAAACAATTCTAAGTTAGACGAAAAATTCAAAAAAAAATCGTTACTATTTTTAGTATATATGATTATTTTAAAACAAAATTTTATTTTGGGACATTCTTTTAGTTTCTATAGAAGATCCTTCTAAATTATTACTTTTCATACATTATATATTAAATTGTAGCAAGTTGATGAATCTGAAGCACTTTTTCATTTCGCCAGCATTATACAGGAGATTATTAAAATTGAATTGTTCTTATTTAAAGCATTGTAAATAAACAAAAAAATCTGGAACATTTCAAATATCAATTTAATTTTCATTATAATGCAGACTTTATCAAATTTATGTAATTATAGCAATTAATTATAGCAATAAAACTGAATCTGTTTTTTCTAAAAAAGTGTTATTGACATTTTATTATATTTTCTTTCTTTTACTTTGAAATATAAACATAAATTATTTAAAACAGCATAGCACTTCGGCGCAGAAAATAGAACTGGAATATTTTTCAAAGATTCCAAACTTAAAGAAGTCTGTTTATACGAACATCATTACGGGGATTCCGTGTTCCAGAATGTCCCCAAATTGCTCCCAAAAGAGCCATTTTGGACGATCATCACCACTACGTTGGGGAATTTTGATGTAGCTTAAAATGAATATCTACCCATATATGGCATTCTAAAATATCTAGAAAAAAAACTATGAAGTTGTTTTGCAAAACGAAATTTCTTATCGAATGACCTTAACACAATATAATCAGATCAGGATTAGGCATCTTTAAGATATCTGAGATATTTTCTAAAAGATAAATCATCAAAATTTTAATGTGAATAAAAGGAATTGTTTTGATGTTAAATTTTATATTTGATCCAAATACAATATTTAATAGCAAAATAATCAAAATTTTAATGTAAATAAAAGCTAATAAATTTTTTTTATTTTTTGCTAGTAAATTTTGTATTTTATCCGAATATAAAATTTACGAATAATGACTAAACGTGTGATATCAATAAAAGAAAATGTTTTGATGGTCCCTTTCATATTTCATCCAAATATAAAATTTATTACTCAAATATTCATTAAAATTTAGATTTAAATAAACGAATATATTTAATATCGTTTTATTAAATATATCGTTTAGTAACTAGTAACTTATAGCCAGTAAATATTATGTTTGATACAAATATAATATTCACTAGCAAAATAATCTTCTACTATATATAGAAATTATTATCATTTTTCCTCATAAATCAACAAAAATTATTATTTACGAAAGATTATTATTACGACAATATTAGCAAGAAGTTAAGATAATCTGATATTTCTAAGAAGTTAAGATAATCTGATATTTCTAAGAAGTTAAGATAATCTGATAAATGAAATCTTAAAATAATCTTCACCCACCAATCAGCACATACAGATAAAAAATTCTTCAATAAAATTACTCAACAATTAGTATAATAAGTTATAATAGTTTCAATAATTATATTGAATTTATTGAATTATTAAGTTTAAATTATTTTCAATGTAACTGCTTATATAATTTGATGTCAATTATTTATTTATAGTAAGTTTTTGTAATAATTTAATTTTTTTTCAGTAATATGTTTACAATATTTTTTTAAAAAATAATTGAAATGCATGACTCTGAAATACGAAAATTATATCATTTATTATCAGAGTCACTAAAATTATATTATTTAATATAAATAAATAAAATTAGGTTTAACAGATTCATAGTGCTTGCTAATATTGTAATGTAAGATGTAGTGTTACGATGAAACATGTTTTTTGAAGTTTATCGATATATATTTTTTAAAAAGGTAAGTTTTTGAAGAAAGGTTAAAAATGAAAATACTGAAATTAAATCTCTGAATTTTAGAGGCTTTTTTAAGATAAAATTTTAAAGCTTATTGCATTAATCTATGGTTTTTGAAATCAATATAAAGCATATATTCTGGTAATCAGTGAAATATTCACTCCACAGATGTTTTGAAAGTATAGAGAGTTCCTGTTTCTTTTAAGGAAATAAAATAAAATTCATCAAAATGACATGTCTATCAGTGTCATGATGGATCTAACCGGATCATTTAATCCTCCACTTATTCAATATCCTTTTCTAGCGCTGTCAATATCCATTGAAAACAGTGCAGATACGATGCAAAATAATCTTCAAAGAAAATCATTATTCGTTTATTTGGCGAATGGAGATCAATGCCGGAGGTAAAACCCTCAGGCCTTGTTGAATCTTGATTTGACTAATGATGAAAATATTTGAAAAATGATTTTCGAATAATATCCAAAATATCAATTTGTAACATTCTCTCCTAATGCAGGTATTGTGCAAGAGACGTCGCATTTTTCATTCAGATACATTATTCTTCAATTATTAGTTCGTGTCTATAAAAATTTTGCTGGATGTTATTGCAATCTTTTTTATTGTTGTTGTTGTCTGGGATGATTTGCTGTGTCTAATCTACGAAGTTGTAATGGTTTATGCTCAGCGACGTTTTACTTTTTATTTTATTATTTTTTTCTGTTTTATATGTAGAAGTATTGTTTACAGATATTTTTTTTTTCTCTTTTTCTTCAATATAGATTAAGGAACAGAATAACAGAATTTCATATTTATCCTAAAAACCTAATTGTATTGGCAATAAATACAATTTATTGGTTGATACTATAATTTTTAAGTTATTTTGTTCATTTGAAAAAGAATTATTTTCTCAGATTTTGATAAATAGTAATTTAACGTTTATTTTAATAATTTATTCTGTTAGATTCTTAATGATAATAAGGCAGATTTCACAGCAAAATTTCACAGATTAAACGAACAAAACTACCTAATAATAATAGAATAGTAAGATTTATCTATCTAAATCCGATCATAAATAAAATTAGTTATTAATTTGTATACTAAAATACTTTGTAAGATTAGACTTGCAAAGTCAAAAAATATAATCCAAATGATAACAAGTAATTAAGTAGTTAATTTAACAATATGCTATCTATATCATCATATCTGAAATTTAATTAAAGCAAGAATTCAAAAACTACCGAAATGTTTTTAAATAAATATTTTGATATCAATGAAAGTATACTGTTTTGAATTTTAAAAGAGAGTTAAAATCACTTTTATCCCACAATATTGTCATAAATTGTTGTGTTAAGCATTAAAGAATGGCTAAAATTCTATATAATTAAAATTATAATTCAAATGGAAAAAGATTGTTCTATCGTTTACATCAATATTTTTCTAACCTTATCTGTGTTAAAGCCTGTAATATTTGGTAAAACTATCTAGACTGTAAATAAAAAATAGAGGTACAAATTACAAATTGATTAAAATTGTTTGAGCTTGGCTGCGTTGCTCGAAATAATGTAAGAATAGTGTTAAAAATTCCAAAAGAATGAGCTAAATTGAAAAACAATGAAAAATGATACCAACATAAGAAAAAAAAATTTTTTTAATAAATCACGTAAATTATTTTGGTATCAAATGCATGAGGGATTATTGGATTAGTCGGAAACAAATTATTTTTGTAATCTAAGATCTATTTAAGATCTATTATCTATTATCTAAGATCTATTAATATCTATTTAAGATCTATAATAGGTGAAAGTAGTTAATTGAATAAAAAGTCCTGAGTTATACTATCTTTAAGAAGCAATTTGAAATTTTAATATGTTCAATGAGTTTCAAAATGTGACATTTAGCTTGAGTAGAGAATATATAAAATTTATTTATTTCTGTAAGTCCTATACAGCCATTTAAAGTTTTCATACCTATTCGGTAATTAACAGAAAAAAAGTAAGATGCTTAAAAGGAGAAAATTAGAAGTGTTTTAAACTCATTAAAGTTAACTTAGTTTAGTTATATCATTGCCCGATTTAAGATCAATATTTGGGGTATTTTGGGTTGGACCTCATAATTTCGAACCACGATCAGATGACGAGGGCGACAAATGAGCTGACATCCCTTTTCCCCCTTGGAATAGGGTCTCGTACCTAAAGCCCTATGTTTCAATAGCCG
Source organism: Argiope argentata (assembly GCA_026289955.1). Taxonomy (NCBI): domain Eukaryota; kingdom Metazoa; phylum Arthropoda; class Arachnida; order Araneae; family Araneidae; genus Argiope; species Argiope argentata. The sequence goes on from JAOUZG010052814.1 coordinate 1,648,339, forward strand.
AGACCTTATCATTAGACCACTGTCACGCCCATTAAAGAAATGTTCAGATAGTATAAATTCCATAATATATTTTTTAATTCAAAAATTTCAATTAATTGCAACAACAATTTAATAATAACTACAGATAACATTCAAGTTAATATACAAAGGGAAAACTGATGAAAGACGGAGGGATATGAATCGATTCTGCGAAGATTCTTCGAAACACTCATTGATTCAAGAGCTTATCACAAGCGTCCTTGATCTATTTCTGTTCATTAGCTTCAACAATTTTCAAAGAAGCCATTATAATTCACTGATAACTGAAATCTCAACTGCTTTAAATGATAAGAGACGTGTAATTGCGACGTTAATTTAATGTTTAATTAATATTGTGTTGATAAACCAGAATTCATCATTGTTTGATTTCACAAATGAAGAATTAACCTTCGAAATATGAATATGCTAAATTAGAATTAATTGCTAATTTTCTAATTTTGTATGGCTTTATATCGGAAAATAGTTTTCGAAGTACAAATTATGTGTCTGAAAGTGGAAACTTAGCATTTAAAAAAATTCTTTTCGTTCAGTGTTTTTTTAATGCTTTTCCTTCCTGCTGATTCGGGCACATGTTTCCGAAATACTTTCCTGAAATTTAACAATATTAAATTCTTTAAATAAATCATGAAAATTTATTAAAAATAGAAGCTTATGCCAGATAATCATATAACATTCAAAAAGTCGTAGTAAATATATATTTTCTTTTCTTGCATTAAAATTTTCTTAGTTAAATTAAGAAGTGACTTGGTTAATTTTTGGTCCAAGAAAAGGTTTTCCTGTTTAACTTTCCGAGGTATTTTTTCCTTATGACAAATAATTGTCGAAAAGTATCTATTAAATCAAGCATGATTCATATAAATTTGTGATTGAATTGCTGCCTTATCTTTTCAAAAAATAATTTTTGAAGAATTCTTTTCTTTTTTCTGAAATTAATCTTGCCTTTTCTGAAAAAAAAATAATATATAACATTTTTTTACAGAAATGGAGAAAAGATTTTTTTTTTTGTAATTACATTTGTGCTACTGCCTACAATTCATATAAAAGTGAAATGATATTAAGAAGGGAAATAATATATAATCTTAAAAAAGATAAATTTATAAACGTATCTTGCTTTCTTTGACAAGTTCGTTCGCAATATAATTCCTATAAAAATTTTTAAAAACCATACTTCTCTAAATAAGGAATACATAGATTTTCATTTCAATGATTTATTTATATATTTTTAATTCACATAACTTCGTTACATTTATCCTTCCGAATATAGTCTACATACTTCTCTAATTTCAATGATTTATTTAAATATTTTTAATTCACATAATTTCGATAC
>JAOUZG010052814.1:1649714-1668274 GCA_026289955.1 Argiope argentata
TTTCAATGATTTATTTAAATATTTTTAATTCACATAACTTCGATACATTTATCCTTCCGAATCTAGTCTACAGACTTTATTGAAAAAAAAATGAAAGAACGTGTAAAGGTTTATTTAAAAAATTAGTTTCAGCTATGACGTATAACGCACATTCAATTTCAATATTTACCCCTTTTTGAAATATGATATCATGTGAAGCAAAACAGTTTAACACCCTTATTGAATGTTTCTGGCTATTCAAGTAACTTTTCCGTGAATACCTATTGGTACAATTGGTTGTTCCATGAAAAGAAGCTTAAGATTTGTTGTCGCCATTTTCCTCCTCATTAGTTTCAGATAACACTTTGAAAGGAAATAAAATAATCGTTAAAAAAAGGCTTACTTCTTTCGGGAAAATCTTTAGGCTAAAGATCGATATCTTTCTTGAAAAAAAGAATAGTTTTTTCGAATGGAATTTTGTCCTATTATATTCGAATATTTATCCTAATAAAAACTCATTATTTATGGTATAATAGACATACTGATTGTTTATTACATTGACAACTTATAGGTGTATTAATATTATAAAATTCAATTAAATACATATATTTTAGTTCTCTAAATACAATTTTTATGATCAAATAATGAGCATAATTCAATACTTTTGTAGACAATGAGAAAGGTTCAACTGCCTCTCAAATGTACATGTCTGGTAGCATTATTGTGCATGAAGTTACGCACAACTCTAAAGTACTGCTGATACGATAATCAAGTATATTCAGTATAATTGAAATGCACTATATGAGCAATAATAGACTCTAAAATAGTCTTAAAACAATTTGAAATTTATTATCCTTATGCACGTATGAATTAAATGTTTACTTGCGGTGCATTAGTTAAAATTGGAATTCCAAGTAAGGTTATACTTTATTCAAAGGCAATTTCTAAATGGATATTACTAATTGATTATTATTTAATAATTTAGAAGATTATTAGAACATTAAGACTTACGGTTCTCCATTTCACGAGAATATGGTAAGATGGTAAAACTCTATTACTTCATTTATTGATGTGTCTAATGGCAGTTAAAATTTTAACTTAAATTCAGAGGAATATATATGAATAATTGAAATATGGCTTCGGAGTAAGATAAGGAATTTATTCTAAGTAATAGCGTTGCTTTTCTTTATTAAATCGTGAAATAAATATGTTTAAGGATGAATTAAAAAAAATCTATATCTTAATAATTATGGCTTTCGTTAATGGAATTCATCTCGTATTCTTAATCTATAAATAAAATAACGGGTACAGACTTTTGCGAAAGTTCTGTTTTCTAAACTCCATTGTTGTAGTTTAGTAATAGCCATTAAAGGGATTTAAAAAGAAAAAAAAGCGCATTGACATGGCGTGTTTGTGTTGAAATTTCAACTTATTTTTTGAAAATAGAGAAACCCATGAATATCTTTCATGGGTTCATCATTCTTTTCCATGAATATCAAAAGGACATTTGACGAAATTTAGTAAATTTATATGTAAGAAGGATATGTGATTATTACTTATTATATGTTATTTAATTTTAAATTTACTTTAACACTAAATTATATTTATTTTAATATTATGATTAAGTAATTTATATTTATTTTAAAGTTTAATACATTTATATTTATTTTTTAAGAATATCTGAAGAAAAAATATAATTCTTTAATTCGAATTTAAGATTCCTCATTCAATTATCCTTTTTTTAACTTCCCATTTTCAAAAAGTCAACATATTTAAAAGATATAAGATCATTAAAATTTAAAATGTTAACAAAATGACTGGCTTTATTGTACCTATTTATGGTGCAATAAGATAAATGAAAATTAAAATAAGGAACATTTCATTTTTTAAAATGAGGAATGAAGGTTGTTAAAAAGTGCAGGATAAACGAGGAAAAGTCTTAGATTGGACACTGATTTTCTAGATAATTCAAGAAAGGCAAGAATATATGAGATATAATTGTGACGAGGCTTCATCTTTAATATTCTGTGTTTCTGTGTTTTGCATTTGTAAAATTTTGCTTTTTTTGAGTGGTGTTTAGAGACTGTCATAGTAAATATTTTAAGTAATCAAAAATATTTAGTTTTTAGCAATACTTAACATACGAATTCTTTATATAAGGAATTAAATTAAGCTGTTGTTCCTTTTCAAGATTTACCGTCATGCTTTCATGATTTACTCAATTCTGAATATCTGCTTGGTTCTAGAAGTAGATATGGGCTTAATTAATTAAATAGAGCATGACTTATCACCTTATATCAGAATTGGTACCAAAAAGAGATGTTTTTATTCCGATTTTGAAAAAGCTCCGTTGATTAAAAGAAATTATGTGTATGAAAACTTCTAACCTTTCCAGTAAACCCATCCCCAAAATTTCTAAGATTATGTTTTGTTTGGCACACTGGTTTTATATGCATATGTTAATTGAAATGGAAACTATTTAACATTTGCTGAAAAAGACATTGATTTTTAAGTTCTTGTGTACATACTATTCACATTACTCAATACCACAATTTAAGAGATTGCAGTCAAGAATATCTACTGAATCCTTCATAAGAGTCCATAAGGGATCCATATCTCAGGATTTTCGATCATTACAAGAACTATACTACTCTATATGAACAGATATTTCCTACGTAACACGAAAGAGAAAGGTAAAGAGCTAATAACTCATAGCAGAAAAAATAAAAAGACTGTATAGGTAAGTACAAGTATCTCAAATAAGGATTATTCGAGCCGCATCTTGCATCATTTTTTATCATCAGACACTGCTGATAATCCAAAGTAGTAAGGATAGCTATAACTAACAGAATGGACTTACTTAAGCCATGGAATTAACTTTATACGTGTTGCCATCTATTCTTGAAATTTATACTAATAAATTGTTTACTTGAAACGTTCTTAAATGGGTGGCTTTTTTTAAATACATTAAAGTTGATTTTAGGATTTTTTATCGATATTGCACACGGCTACCTAAATGTTTTTCTAAGAAATTTTTGAAAATTATTTTGAATGATAAAGTTTTTTGGAGTCGGAGTTAAGTTTCTGAGTCCCTGATAATAATTTTTTGGTTTCGGGGCTGTATGATAAGTTTTGTCTAAATTTAATCTGAGGCCCATGCTTCTGATGTTTTTCTTGAATCTCGTAATGAGGATGTTTGTTCTTATGTTATCTTCACATGTCATCTTCACATAGCATAGAATTTACGATTGGAAAATAGTGGTCGGAAAATAGTCCCCATTTGTATTCTATATCGAATGAAACTAAACAAACAACGGGAAAAACATTATAACTTATTACTTTAAATGCTTAACTAATATTTTTACTGCTTATTTTTTTAAGATGCCATTGTTTTCTATTAAAATAAATTATTAATTATTATATCTTTTCAACTATTTGATCTTCATATTTTCTTTCTTATATTGATATCAGAGGATTCCACAAGTATATGTAAGTTATTCTAAAAGTATTTGAATAGAACCTTTGAAGAGATAAAAAAAGACTAATTATTAGATAATATATTTAAAAAAATCGCACAGATCTAAAATTTAAAAATGTACTATGAAGAATGATAAAAAAAATTTCTCGTGCACATACAGAAAAATTGCCACCAGTATTATTTACATTGAATAAATGTATTGCCAATTATTTCACTATTTTCCACCAATGTTTTACTTATATTTTTATGAATAATATTATATAATATTGATTTTTTTATAAATGCATTTTAAATGACATCGTTTAAAATAATATCAATTTAAGTTTTTTCTCCTGTTTTTACATCCGTTCCGTATTTTACTTCTCAACTAAAGAGCCCCGATTAGAGTTTATATATAGAAAATACTGAAATCTGAATATATCTGAAAACACAAAAATTGGCCACGTTTTTGTAATAATGCAATTAAAGAAGCTATAGCTTTATTTGTTTTTGATGAAATTGAGAATTTTATAAAAGAATTTTTTTTCAAAAAATCATTTAATATGGAAACAATAAATTTAATAACATGAATTGAAACTTTTATTTCTAATGAGTTTTTCTTACTTAAGGCGATCAGGGACCTTTAAAATGATTTTTTTAGCAATTTTCACCTTAACAATTTCAAATTTTACAGACATTAAGAGTAAAACTACAGGAGATGACAGACAACATTTTAAAGCATTATATTAAATTATTTATGAATTAGGGGGTTAATGTAATATAATACAATATTAGCGATAAATAACGTCAATGAAAATTGTTCCAGGCGTCCCAAATTTGTTCAAAAGTACTCCAATTTTTATTATTATTTTCTCTAACCCTCTTTAAACAGAAGTTTGGATTAGTCAGAGTCCGAAATATCAGAATTAACTCATGTAATAACTCAAAACTACTAAAACTTTTTTTAAAAAAATCAGTGGTTTTAAATTATTATATTGGTTAATTCTAATATTAATAATTTTAAGTTGTAATCCCAAATTTTGTTTCAAAAGTGCTAGAAAAAGTAATTATAAAAAATTGGAGAGCTTTTGAACAAATTTGGAGCTCCTGGAACCTTTTTCCTTAACGTTATTTATCGCTAATATCATATTACATTACCCACCCCCTGACTCCTAAATAAATTAATATATTGCTTTAAAATTTTGTATGTCATATCCTATGGCATTACTCTTAATGTCTGTAAAATTTGAAATTGCTAAGGTGAAAATTGCAAAAAGTCATTTTAAAGGTCCCTGGTCGCCTTAAGTAAGTTTGAGATTTTTTTACCTATGAATGTAAATTTTATTAGTATCAATTAAAAACATATTTAGATGTATTTTGATACTTACCCTACAGTCAAATCTTATAAATGAGAAATAGTTCTAAATTTTATCTAATATAATTTGAAGTTTCTCGCAACTGCTACTTATCATGAGATGATTAGCTATGAACTAAATAACGAAAAGAATACATTTGGAATTCAAACACAACATATTCCTTCTTCATCTAACAGTTTATTTTTATAAAAGATATATTTCCATTATCACTGAATTTACAAAAAATAATCAATTCCATACAAGCTCATTGCCTGTGTTCTTATCGTTCTTTTTATCAGATAATTCTTTTAAAATAAAAACTTATTTTTCTTTCTTTTTATTATAAATAGATTTACTTTCCTATTATTCAAGAAAAAAGATCGCATATATCACAGAATTCAAATTATTTCATTCAAAATTCTATATCCGTCCAAAAGCAAAATTCATTAAGAGAAAATCTTTTGATATTTCGTTTATTTTTAATTTAAAGGGCGTAGAATGCTTTTCTTCATATTTTAAACTGCGATAGGAAAATGAGGCACACATACATCACTATCTCATTAATTGGATGCCATCTCAGAGTTGATTGCAATCTACGCTTACGAAGATACGCCATTTGAGATACAGATTGCAATCTCTGATATTTAGGATGGAGTCTGAATATTTTACCGCAAACTTTCTTCATTTTAATATAAATAGAATACACGTTAGCTTGAAATATAAATGAGAAATATTCGAAATAAAAATATGAAGCTTTGCTGAATTTGGCGCAAAAGTTCCAGAAAAGCTGCCTGTTGTCCAAACTAAATTTCCGCTTATCAGAGAAATTAACCGGTGAGTGTAGTCGCCATTTTGCATTCAAAGGTTAATTCGCCATCTCCTTTGGAAATTTCTCATTTCCCTTTAAAATGTTTTTAGAAACATGTAAGCAAACTAATGAATGCATTTTCACTCAAAAATGAGAATTACAAAGATTTCTGCTGATTATTCCCACTTACTCGTTAAATACGATTCTGAGAATAACATATAAAATAAAATGGCATTTTTGACTAAAAATTTTCTGATTGCCGAATACTTCCTTTGAATTAAAAATTCAAGACAGTGATTAAGAATATATAAAATTAATTCGTTAAATAAAAACTAAGATATATTAGTACGTTAGAAATAATGCAAATAAATAGAATAGTATGAGTTAAAAGTAAGGATCTGTTTGTAATATTTGAAAATTAATTTGGGTCTAAATATTGGAAAATTTTATGCATTGATTAATTTCTCTTGCGTTTAAGTACATAGATTAGAAATATATATACAAAGTATGCCGAAATTCTGATTGGTTTAAATGAATATATGTTCATGAATGAATAAAAATTTCACTGTTGTGTGATGGTTATATTTATATTTGTTGATTTATTATTTATCTGAAGAAACTTAACACTCAATAGTAATTATTATTATTTCTATGATTTAATGATTTAAAATTGTTTTGATGCATTTTAAATTAGACGTTCATTGTTTCATAATGGAATTTTTCATTATTATCTTTCATGTTTCAAATTACAAAAGTTGTTCCAAATTGGAAAGAATTGAAAAGATAAATATTTTCAAAGTTGATAATTAAGTAATTGATAACACTTTTAGAAAAGCAGCAACTGTTCGATGGCAAATATTAAAAGACCTTGTTCAGATAATTGAAGACTAAGCAGGAACGCAATCTTTTAATCTTACTATTTTTACTGTCGTTAAGGAAATAAATTTTATGTAAATTTAAATAATTTGGCATAAATAATAACTCATATTGAACATTCAAGAGAAACTTCTCAAATCGAAATTGATTGCTAGATTTTTCTTCACAATGAATATGAAGAAATAAAACATCTAGTAATTCCAAATATTTAAGTTTAAAATCTAGTTATATTATTTGTTTTGTTGTTGTTTCTACTTATGGTACTTTACAAGCCCACTGGCAGATGTGTCAATGATTCAAGCCAAGTGAGCGTCTCTTATTTCTTAATAGTGTCAAATAGAGCTAGGAGTACGACTTAGCTAGTTCATGAGTCACATTCGTTTCAAATCCCCTTCTTACAGGGGGCACATTCATATACCTCACTAATAGCTCACAGAAGAACAACCATGCCCTTACTGGGACTCGAACCCGGAAAGTCCAGATCACGAGGAAGACACGCTACCCCTATGCCAGGATGACGGCAGGTTCTAATATCTTTACAATTTTGGTGATTAACATTCATTACTCAAAAAATAATTACTAAAACCTTATTTCCAGAAACTTAAAAGAAAATAAATGGAGAGATTATTCTTATTATCCTGCAAATATGGATTTCCTTCTTCATTTAATATCTCTAAAAAACTAAACTACTAAGATATTTTTCTTTGTTTGAAGGAATTCTCTCATAATACATTATTATTTAAAAATAAGCTACTGGAGGATTTATTACCTTTCTTGAAAAGTCTTATCCAAATCCTGCAGAAAACAAATATAATTTTAAATTCAAAAGAAATATTAAATGAATTCTCAATATAATTACAAAAAATATTTATTTGAAATGAATATATGGCTACTTTCTAAGGATGGTGTTTTAATTGTAAATATATTTATTGATTGCGCATACGAAATAAAAATTAGTACTGAACAATAACGCATAACGCAACCAGTTTCTTAATTGGCCGACTGCTTTTGGTTGAATTAAGGCAGATATAACTCTGAATCAGATTGCTTTAATTTTTCTTTTTAAACAATGTTAATACAGAGTCCGAAAAGATAGAAAAATCTTTTCATTTCGCATAATCTTATTAATTAATTTAAAATAAAAAAACTATCATTACAAATAGGAATTTTATTTAAAAAATAGAATCAATGCTTAGCTGTACCTTAATTTCATTGCATCATAGGAAAGTTAAATGAAGCATAGAATTAAATGAATGCTATCGTCATTTTTCTTTAAATTTTCTTGGTTGTATCTTGGAAAAAGGAAAAAAAGGTAGAATAATTATTCAAGAGTGAAATAATAATATTAAATCATAGCTTTTAAGTTGAATCTAATTAAATTGCATTTTAAAAATTAAATACAATCCTTCGATCAAAATATTTCCATTTTTAATGACATTATCATTTTACCGAGTTGGCAATAATTACTATTTTCAACATATGGTTAGAGAAAGACATTTATCAAATTAATACGAGGTAAATAGAAAAAAAATTGAACTTTATATCTTTTTGCAGTAGTGTCGCATTTACACATTTAGAAAAAATAATTTCGATTTTTTAAGGCTTTTTTGAAGAAATGGGAACTTATATGCGTAATAAGAGTGTTACTTAATTGTAGTTAATAAATCACTTTTATTCTATTTATTTCTTGAAAATTTATGTGTAACGATTCTCAAATATGTATAGTGCTCTGTGTTTCTTTAATTGTCTTCAATTGTGATGTTCAGGACTTTCTCTTGATGCATAATGTCTGTGAACAGCTTCAATCCCTAATTTTGGCATAATGTTGTTTTATAACTTTTGACAATTTTTTTAATCAAATGAAATTAAATTCACATCTTTTAATAATTAAATACAAATAAGCATTAATAAATTAAACAATATATAAGTATTCTTTTATTTATTAATATATGAGTATTTTATAAGTATTATTAAAGCTTACAATAATTGAATAAACTATCCTCTATAAATATTTAAAAAAACTATTAATTCTCCCAAAACATGAAAATGACAAGCACCAGGTGTAATGAGGCAGAAGAATGAAATGATCATGAACTTATAAAAACAAGTGAATTGAAAATCATTGAAAAAGTTAAGTATTTGATACTAATGATTTTACATAATTAATTTTACATAAAAATTTGTTTATGATTGCTTTGTTAAGTCTAAATTAAAGCATGGAATACATAAACTTTACTATTAAGTTGGTGCATAAATATCAGGCGTTTCTTTGATGTGCAATTTTTTAATTAATATTTACAATATTTTGTAAATTAATGAATGAAAATATACTTCTACTTTTATATTATAAAAATGTGTGTCCATAATCATATTAATATTCGATTTTGAGAAATGATGTAAAGAACGCAGTCAAATTGCGATCTTGATGAGCTTTCAGCGGAAGTCAGTCAGCGAAAGTGTGACAGTCAGTGACAGTCAGCGAAAGTCGAAGCAGAGAATAATTTGAACATTTTAAACCTGACGGCATTAGTTTGAACGATAAGTCAGAAAGAGATTGACGGTAAGATTTCGACAACCAGGCACTTTTGGCAGTCATGGGGGGGGGATAAATGCTTAACAATTCGAGTCCTAGCCAACAACTTCAATGTGGACCATTCAACATCACAAAAAGCATGGAAAGGTATGGAAATTAGCTGAATAGACCTCTCACAAACTCAACGACAACAGTAAAGGCAAACTTGTCTGAACTTTCATGGATTTGTTTCAATGACAACAGCGGGGTTCGTTTCTATAGGATCTTGTCACTAGGCATGAATCATGGTTTCGCTTCATTAACTTCAATAGAAAGAAGCCCTGTGCTTCGCCAGGAGTTTCACCAAAAAGTTTAACAAAGGATGCCCACTCTAAAAATGAAATGTGGGGTGTTCGGTGGGATATCCTACACTTCTGAAATCATTTTTAACGGGACTTGTTAATGGTGGAACGTCAATGATGGCTGTCTGTAATGGAGGATTCTAAACAAAAAATGGCAAGTGGCAATTCCACATCAACAGCTATATCTATCTGATTCAACTCAACCTCCTTCAAGCTGCAATCGAAAAGATAGAATAAAAAGAGCAGTATCGTATTGAAAGTGATAGTGAGCGTCAGTATCGATTGAAGGTCGCGATACGAACATGCGACACTATGGCCAGTAGCCGAGTAACATAACCACTACACCAACAGTCGACTTCGGTATCGTAGATGTTATCTGGTTTATGAAACTAGAGCCACAGTACTCCCCCTAGAGTGAGTCAGCGGAAGGACGAACGATTTTTATAGAGACAAGCGTTATGGAATGTATCTGCTTGCGTCAAGTGAGTCTGACAACTTTGTTTTGCTTGCTTACGCCAAGTGAATCTGATGACTTTGCTTTTGCATTTCGGGAAGTGAGGTTGGTGACTCTGTTTGCGTCTTTACTTTGCGTCAAAGGAATTTGAAGACTTTTGTTGCGGGTAGATGGCGCCACGATTGTTGCGAGAGGCTGCGTTGTCAAGGTCACCAATGTACTGATTGAAGGTTGCGATACGAACCTGTGACACTAGGATCAGTGGCCGAGTAACATAACCACAATATCAAAAGTTGACTTCGGTATCGTATATGTTATCTGGCTTATGAAGCTAGCGTCACACGTCTACATGTTGAGCATCGTATTGTCAAATACATCTCCGATAACGGCTGGTAGCTGCTTTTACGTCCACCATATTCTCCAACAGAATCACCTATCGACTACCAACACGTCAATTGGTCGCTAAAATACTGGCACGAGTACAAAGTTGATGTAAATTTCGATAACTTAATGGCGGATGTCAAATCATGGATTGCTTCAAAGAATTTTGGATTTTTTGACCATTGAATCAACCATTTTCTAAGCAAATAGGAAGCAGATATTGATAGATGGTGACTAAACTCGCAGGATTAATCAATTAAAAATGTTACTATTAAATTTTTCTGCTTCCTTTTTCATAGTAAATAGTTTTCCCGAACGCCAAATGAAATCATTAAAAAATTCCAGTTAACTATACTCCAGACCAATAGTATTTATGAGAAAAGAATTTATCACATTCATTCATAAGTTTCATCCATATGATATACAATTTTTTTATTTTAAGAGAAGAAATAGATAAACCAAAACTTCTGGAAAAATTGTTTCTAAAAGTTGAGTGCTTAAGGCTTAAATGCTTATTTAAAAAAAGGTGAACAATATTTTATAACAAAGTAACTCGTATAAAAGTAGAAAAAGCGTTGATTATTAAGTGAGAATTTTTTCTCTCCAAAAATGGTTATATTGTATTGCATTAAATTCAAATTAATAACTACTTAAAAATAATCCTTAAACGCTATTTTTTAATCTTTGTTTATAAAGCCTCAGTTAATTTTAAATTAGTATCTATACCATATATTTCGTTTCACATATTATATAAGTATTTAATAATTTATTTTCTATCTTATCGATATTGGTAATATAATTTCATGATACTAATTAGACATATTTAACATTCAATCAATATATGTTTACTAATTTTCTGTCTTAACCAAATTTGTAATATAACTATTTGGTAATAGCTAGAAGTGTTTAATATTCATTCCTAATGTAAAATATTCAGTCATTAAATTTAGGTATTAAATTAGCAACTTTAGTATCAAGGGAGGAAATTAATTAACTCATAAGCGTTTCAAATAAGTTTTAGTTACTGGACCTACTTCTTAAAAGTTTATTATTATTTCTAAAGTTAATGAATAAAAGCAAATTTCTTAATGCAGATTTAAATTTCCTTATTAAAAATTATTTACTAATGAATGCTCTTAATTCTCTTAGCTGTTAAAAATTATTATGAATTTCCATAATATTAATGTCTTTAAGTATTACGTGGTATGATATTAAATTTCAGATAAAATACTGGCCATCAATTATTTATTCCAATCCTTTATAATTTCTGTGTAGTAATCATTCCAACGAAACTCGTTATTTTTCATGACACAATATTATGACGATTTTTATATTTCTGCAATCAAGCGAAAGATGCAGTGAAATGCATATTTTTTCGTAAAGTACTACTTTCCATAGCCCAAATGCGTTAATCATTGCCCATTGTCACTTAGTTAACTTTATTTCATAGTTGCATTGCTCATGCAATTATTTGGAAAGAGTTACAAAAGGAAATTTAATTAGAAAATAAGTCTCTAGAAATTTCGATCATCCTTTAAAAAATAATTTCTTCATTTTTTTTTCAATATTTATACCAGTTTATAATATAGAGTAGAACTAAATTATTGATAAATGAATAATGCTTGTTTCATTTATTGTTGTTGAAATAATGTTGTTGAAAAATGATTTTTTTCTTTTTCTTCATTTTTTCGCTTTCTGATAAATGCAGTTAATTTATAATTTTATTAATATTTGATAATAAATAATGATAAGTAATATTAGGTTCTTTTCCTAGCATATAATAGACGTTGAATTAATCGTATTAATTGCAAGAATGTATTTATAAAATTTATATTTACAGAAATTTTAAATTTATTGTGAATTAAATATCAAATTGACTTCATTGATCAAATCAAACGATATTTTACATCTTAATTTTATATAAAAATTAAACTCAATTTAATCAATTTTTCATTTATTATTACTTTTTTAAAAGTAGAGCTATAACACCATCAAAAAAATTGCTCAAAACTCGATCAAACTTTTGTTTTTAATTAACTTATGTATTCGCTTAAAGCAACCTCAATAGGTTACATGGAAAGCTCAACCACAGGAAGAATATTTCATAAAAGTAGCATATATGTTTAAAAGAATTTTCAACTATCTTTGAAATCAGAGGAAATAAGACAGAAAAATGATACATACTGAATGTTCATGTGTATATCTTTAACGAAATGTTTGCTTTGTAAATAATATGTTTGGTTTTACGAATAGCTTTGATAAATAAATTTAATGGAAAATCTCCTATTTCTATTCTTCTTCTATTCTGTCCAAATATATTATTTTCAATGCTTTCTAATATAAGATATTTCAAAAAAATTGTCGAACTATATTATTATTATTATTTTATTTTATATGCTTATGTATGGAATAAAAAATTATGCTTTTTTATTTCTATTAAGATTTTACACTACGTTCTGTCCATAGCAATATTTAAAAATAAAACTGAATATATATTTCTAAAATATTAATGATATAAAAAGTCTTGATTAAGAATTGAATATATTTGCATTAGACGACTTGCTGAAAAATAAATTCTTTACTTTGTATTTTTGATTATGTGCAAAGTCAATCGATATTACCTGTATCGAAGCAAAATTCATAATACCCTAGACATATCATCTTATTTATGACATCTATCTGCAATAAACAGCTGCAATAATTATAATAAATATTATAATATTTCGTTTTAATGAAGCCATTTTATTTTATCTTTTTGCAACCGAAAATAAGTTATGAGATTTTATAGCTTTTTTTTTACAAAGAGTTTTAAAGTTTCAATTTTCGGCAATACATATTATTGTTTCTCAAACAGTTAGATTCTAGTAATATTTCACAGCTTTATTATTTAACGAAATTACGCATCTAATTTTCAGCTGTAGAAGCGTTTAATGGAAGAGTCATAAATGTTCACAGGATAGTTTGTTTACATTTCATTACATACAATGCGATAATAAATATTAGAATCAATTTTCATGCCATATACTATAGTATATTATTAATATAAATGTTTAAATTTACTAATGAATGATGATTCATTAAAATCTATGTTACTCTTATTAATTATTCTTCATGAAATAAAAGATCGTTTTTAGATCGTAAATTTCACCACTTAGTTGTATTTTTAATCTGGATTACATCAAAAGTCAATGACATGAGGCCTGCAGTTTTTATTGTTTCATATTTTGGATTATATTAATTATTGAAATAATGTACAATTAAAATTAATATATATTCATTAATAAATAATTTCATATTCCTAATTTAACTATGTTTATTAATTCTATCCCTTATTTAATTCATTGTTTTCTTACCTTAAAAGCATTTGGAGGATATTGATATTTTTTTCAGTATTTTTTCCTAAAATATTTTATTTGACAGTTAATATTTTTCTGCTAATGAATTGCTAGTTATTCCTATTCCATTTAACTACTTTATGATTTGACCATTTTCGACCGTTATGCTTCAATAAAACCTCATTCCAAAAAAAATAAAGAAGACATACAAAAGAACACCTTTTAGAATAAATGACAAGTAGATCAAACACATGACACAATAAATCAAATCTGAGCTATTGTTAGCATAGTGTGCACTTTTTCCAAATGCTTCTAAAATCTATCTGCCTTTTAAAGCTTCTTTATAATTTAAAATTCTGATAAGTAGTATTAAAAGTCTTAAATGTAGCATGCTCCATATAATTCAAAAAATGTTAAATTAGAAGGCGGTATATAATATGACACCTGTATAATATGAAGTAAATTACCTAAGAAAACTAAGAAAAGACATTTATTTCAAAAAATGTTCTTTGCAGAAAGAATAAATGTAGAAAATACGAAAAAATAAATACCGGGAACCTTATTAACTTCAAAGTTAAATATACGGCAACTGGAGTTAAGAAAAAAAAACTGTTTTGATAGCAATGTAGGAGAGGAACTTAAATTTTCTTTGCGAACTCTTTTTCGCCGAATAATGGGTTCTCATTAAGAGCAGTTTCAGAGCAAGCATCTCATCCAAACTAAATTTTGGCCTTCGGGGCGCTGCCCCCTTGAAAATGCTTTATTGTTCACAAAACATTTACTTTTATTTAGAAAAAATGCTGACTTAGAAATAAACATCAGAATGGATATTGATTTTTTTCTCTATAAGATTCTCAAATCGGTGTGGCACTACAGAATAGTCCATGTTTTCCTTTCTTATTGTTTTTTTTTAATTCTTAATGAAAATCTTAAAATGATATTTGAATGAGATATAAAAAATATGCTTATTAAATTTATTTATTCTTCAATAAGTGGAAGAAAAATTAATGGTTTAAAATTAAAAATGCATTAAACGCTAAATTTCAAATTTAACAAAATTGTATTGACCAATTTTGATACTTACAGCATTTACATTACAAAGACATTTACTTCATTCCGTAGTACCAATTCAGAAGGCAATTATTATTGGCGTGGCATATATAAAAACATTTTTTCACTGTTGAAATTTGGACATTTCTGTAATGTTTGAAATTGGAAATTCTCGAAATTAACACATTCTTGAAACGGTTTTTTTTTGCCTTTTTCATTAATTGTGATAAATTTTTTAGCATATTGACTAATAGTTATCCAACAAGGCAATTCATTTTTATTTAAATAGTTTATTTTCAAAAAATGCATCACCTTTTTGCAGACATAATACGAAACTAAGATAGACTGTACAGCAAATTTTATTAATATAAATATGCATGCGATAGTAATGTTTTCCTTATTTAAAATAATATTCAAAATTATTTTTTCAAGATTACGAAAATCTTCTTTCCTATTTTCAACGGTTTAAAAACTGATGCTTTAAATTGAAAATTCTAGTTTTAGAGTTAGATTATATGGGATATATGGATTCTGTTACTTCAGACTAGGCTTTCATAAAATCAGCAAATGTGGAAGTTGTATTTGGTCCGTCCTGACACCCAACTTTGGTCGATGAAACAACAATGGTCGTTGCAACGTTCTGAACTGGTCGTAGTTCCAGTTCAGCACCGAATTCGATCCTTTGTATGTCCACCAATTCACCCCTTTTACGATTATTCTCCAATATCTTCTTTCTTGATTCTTATCTCATATTATTTCGATCTTTCATCATTGCTTTCATGTATTTTTCTTCTTTTAAATTTAAATCAACTGTATCTTTTAAATTTACTCCAGTAAAAGCTCAAAAGGGGCAAATTTCGTGCTCCACAAAACAGAATTATTGATTTTTTTTACCTGCCACCTTTTATAACATTTGATGCGCTCTGTTATCGAAATTTTTGATATAATAGGTCTAAAATGTTATGCATTATTTTATTTTTCCCATTTTAATGAGGAATTACAGTGCTAATTTTGCAATGTTCAATGCTTTCATCTTAACATTGTGATTCAAATTCTTTAGAGATAAAATCTGAACCTCTGTTTGTGATTATCCTTTATAGGTTTCCAAATGCAGATTGTTGAGACTTAAGTTTGGTTCTTGAGTTTTGAGTGGATGTTGCTTACCTGAATAAAGCCACCCAAACTTTGTGAAAGCGTCAACAAATGTAAAAAAAATATTGCTAGTTCTTATTTGTAGAAGGTATAGGCCTTAATAAAATCGATTTAATATGCACTTAAAACTGAATTCGCCTTTGGGATGGGGTACAGGAAAGCTTAATTTTTCCAACGGGTCTTATTGTAAAGAATATTCTCTGTGCAATCATAAATCAAAATTTCTATTTTAGACTTCACCTATGGTATATAAAGCTCTTGCTTTAAAATTTCTTTCGCCTTAGTCACGGTGTAATGTCCTCTGCTATGAACTGCTCGTATATTTTCCCCTTTTCCGCCTTAGTAATAAAAACGGGTGCAACCTCCGTTGAGCAGCAGACGGCACTCTTTACCGGCACTCCACACTAATTAGACAGTATATATATATATATATACACGTGTGTGTGTGTGTGTGTTATAAGATAAACTTCGTCTACAGTAGTGGAAATTAGTAATGAAATTGGAAGAATTTCTAAATAAACATCTTTCTCAAACTTCGTGAAAATTACCTCAAATAGTAAAGAACAAATTACATGAATAGAAGAAAAAGAATTTTGCGTCGACCAGTTATTAACAAAGCGAATGTAAATATAGTCATAACTAATGTAAAGTTAATTAGTTAATACAAGGTTAAATAAAAAATTCACGAGCTTAGTATGAACTAAAAGTCATTTTGCTTTTTTTATACATGTAAATAAATAATATGAAAATAAACAGTAACTAGCCATAACTGAGGCTAAAAATTTTAGAAAAAAATATTGAAACCTGACTTTTTTTTAAAAAAAAAACTCATCATTAGAAATATTCTTTTAGTTCTAAAAATTAATTTTATGTAAGTTATTAAAGCTTTTGCGACTACTTTAAACTCGTTCACAGCTGTATAAAGAAATTTTCAAACTAACGTCCTTGGAGGAAGGCTTAGTTATTCAATTTCCTTTCTACAAATAAAATAGAAAAGCAAGAAACTTTCCCATTGATTGGGCGTGCTATGGAATTTAATAATTTTCCCGAATGCCTAACAAAGAAAACAATCTCGGAAGTTGGAAAGTGTAATTTGCATTCTAATGAGCACGTGAAGAAAATTTAATGTATTTATTTTGAGGAAAAAATGGAAGAAGCAAAGATTCTTCTGTTTATTTTAGAAAGAAACGTTATCAAAGGAAAATAAAAAAAATTGATGGGCAAAGAAGTAGTTTTAAAGATTTGAAGTCTAGCTGTTAAATTTGGCGTTTATGATTGCTGATTTTATATAATATGTATTACATTTCATAACACACAAAAAAACACCATTACCTGTTATTAACACCATTACCTGTTATTAAAGTCAAAGAAATTTACCACCAGCAGAATTCTGTATAATAGTTTTTTTTTAAATTTGTATATCTAAAAAGATCATATCTTAATTTTCCATTCTGTTTCCCTTTTTTGTTAAATCATAACAAAGATAGTAAAAGATAAATTTAGATCAAACTATTAAAAAGTAACTTTACATTTTATAATCTGAAATTTCATGAATCAAATTGATATTTTTGCACAATGAGACATGGTAATGTAATTTGACTTCACTGCAATAAGAAAGTTATAATTGATATAACTTTATTAAAGGAGAATTAATTAATTAAATAAATAATAAATAATAAATAAAGAATCAAAAATGGAAATGATAATTTATTTATGAAAAAAAACTTTTTTATAAACTCTTACACTATTTTCAAAACATAAATTGAAATGGAACACAACCAACCTTTGAAAGTAGCAAATAGAAATGGAAGGCTGAAGTCTATTGCCTTGAAGAAAACTGATTTTTTAAACTAAGAAAATGATTCCGAGGAAGTGTCGGTGATATTTATTTTTCCTATAAAAAGCTTTACTTGCCTGCGGCGTTATACTTTTCATATACTTCACTTTCTTCTAAAATTGTTCTAGTGTTAACTTTTCTTTTTCTCTCTAAATATTCTGTTTATATATTTTTTTATTCGAACTCACCCCAGACGTGAATAATCCGTTTTTAAGGAAAATATTTTTGTAAAAAGCATGGACTGTGAGTAAAAAGAGATTTGTATATTTCTGCACATAAACAAACCAAATGCTAAATTTCTTTTGTATTTTTCTATTGAATTTCTTGGTATTCTCATTTATTTACGGGTCAGCTATTGTGATGCAATAAAATAATAATATTATTTTTATAATAATGTTTTTGTATCTCACAGCATAAATTTAAATTATATTTATATATAGTAATTATATAGAATTTAAAAGTAATAATTTTTTTGCTATTTAAAATTGAAATAAATTTTTATATCTATAATAAAGAAACCATTTATAATTTAATATATCTTAAGCAGAAGATTTTGAATAATTACTTCCCAAAGTATAAAAATTAAAATGTGCTGAAACACCTTAATAAATCTTATTAAATTCGATTATTAAGCGAACATTGTGATTCTTTTAACTACATCGTATATTTTTTTCAACATAAAAGCAAAAGAATATTAAAGCAACAATTTCTCATAAAGTATTTAAAATAATATTTGTTTTTATAAAAAAAAATTCCAAAAAAAAATTTCCAATTAAATGGATTTGAGATTACACACACACACACACACACAAAACACACACACACACATCTATATATACTGAAACAATTTTAAAAGAGGGATATATAATAAATTGCCATTTTCATTATAAATTAGAAAGATACACAAATATATTAAGAGAGCGCGTATGCTGCTATTCCTAAAGACATAGTGGAACTAAGAAGAATAAAAAACAGATATGTAAGTGAAAAAATGAGGAATCC
>JAOUZG010052814.1:1678274-1699028 GCA_026289955.1 Argiope argentata
ATATAATTTTATAGAGGCATATTCATTTTTACTTGTACATCCAAGCAAATAGACTTACCCTGAATGAATTTCGTTTAAAATTTGTTACAAATCTTAAAACTTGACCAACATTCTAAAATACCAAATGTTATCCTTGTTGAAAACATTTTTGTGTTATCGAGTTCCGAGACCGACAGTTAGACACAATTAGTTTTTGACCTCAGAGAGATATAAAAAATGATGATTCATAAAATCTCCAGTCTAAGTCAAATTTTTGGCCTTTATACTTTTTCTGTGCTTCGAATACAAGAAAATAAAAATGTCACAGTATCAAATTGCGAAGACAAACAATATACTTTTTGAATGTCATATGAAATTTTGAGTTTTATATCTCAAAATAACTCCATTAAATTGTAAATGCGTTTTTTTTTTAAAAAAAAGAAAAGCGACTTATTACTGGATTTAAAGACTAAAATGTAACTTGATCACTTCCTTCGTATTTGGACATTAAAGACTAGTGGTAACAAAATTTCAGATGGATGAGATTTCCTTTGTCAATCATATCTAGATTTTATATTCCTGACATGCGCTGTTTATGAAAGAGCAACCCATTTCCTCTAAATATTTTTTAATAAGAAATCATTTAACCTTTAAACGCCTGTTTCAGCATTTAAAGTAATTTACAGAAGAGAGTTATAAAAAATAAACTATTTTATCAGCAAAGACATTTATCTCAAGAGGCTATGTCTGAAAATTGCAAATGACTGTTGAGCAAGAAAACTTATTTTCAGCAAAAATATATCGACTAGTTTGCATGACATTGCTGTGTGGTAAGTATCATCACCTGCTTACTTCCCATGAAATTTGCTTCCATTTCTTTCTTAAATATCTGAGACTCAACAATGCATGGTTTTACTGATTGTTTTGAAAGCATTTCATCTGGAAAGCATTTTTTCTGGAAATTTTAAAAATATTTTCCTAGAAAGTCCTAATGTGACGATAATTCAGGGAACCATACAATTTGTTCTTTCAGCTCAAACGTTTTTGTGTGTAAAGAGAATGTGAAAATTTTATTCTTTATTCTGTTAATAACATAAAAGATAAGTTATGGTAAACGAAAAAATTTAATTTACTTTGCAAACAATTATATTTTGTAGTAAAAATTCTGACTTATATAAAATAATTTATTATATTTAATTTCTTACAATTAATGCAATATATTTACTATGCGAATATTTTATTACAATTTTGAAATTTTAAATTCCTTTACTTTCTCTTTAAAATATTAAACACATTTCAGAAATATATAAATCTGTATGTAAAATATTTCTTTGATCTTTTTATTTTGTATCTCTATACTTTTTTTATATTTTATATAAGAAATTTTCATACTTAATTTAAATCTTTTGTTTCTTTTTATGAACCTGGTGTTGCATTTTGTGGTACACGGGAAGTAGCTGATGTTCAGTGATAACTAAATAATTAATTTTATGTGATCTGTTTTCAACTGAAATGCCATTATTTAAAAATTCACTTCAACTGGGTTATTGGTATATAGGAAATAATATCCGCATATATATAATTTCGAATTCTTTGGGTTATGAGAACGAAGTCTAAGATTAAAAATATATTTCTAAAAAAATATTTTCTATACATTTTTGAGTATGGCCTATCAAAAAGAATTGTATGTTATAAATCACAAAAATAAATAAATTTAAATAAAATATTGAAGCATTTTATTTTTACATAAGGCATGTAATTATAGCAAAGTACTATTGGAAATAAAAATTATTTTGAAAACTTAATAGTGGGCAAATAATTTTTATGATATTTCGATAGAGCAAATATATCATGTACTTTGAAAGGCGTTAAAATTTCATTTAGTACTAAATAATGATTAAGAAATTGGAAATTAAAATCTACTAACTTCCATTAAGTAAAAAGGAAACATTATAGGTTTTGAGATATGACATTAAATTGTCCGTTACGAAAAGAAATAGTTTTATGCATTTAGTCTGAAATGATATTAAAAGATATTTTAATTGGCAAAATTAAATTATAAATTTAAAGTTCAATGATTTATAAATATTTATAGATTTTTGTAAATTTAAAAGATTTTAAAATTTGTCCTAAAAACTGTTACTTAAATTTAAATTAGGTCTACAAAATCCTGTATTAAATATTTATGTTCTAATAATTCCACCTCATCATAATTATACATTGAAAATTATATTTCGTATTAAATTAGTC
Organism: Argiope argentata; assembly: GCA_026289955.1. Lineage (NCBI taxonomy): Eukaryota > Metazoa > Arthropoda > Arachnida > Araneae > Araneidae > Argiope > Argiope argentata. The sequence goes on from JAOUZG010052814.1 coordinate 1,680,504, forward strand.
CAGAATAATTAGTATAATGAATTATACTCCGAAAATAAATCAAAACATCTTTATACAATTAAAATCTAGTTTCAATTCGCTATTTTTTTATTAGTAACAAGTTTATTATTTACGTATTACAAGTTTTTTTTATTTTCAAGAAATGGATACTTATATAAATTTTGAAAAGCATAAAAAATGTGAAGTTGTAATAACATTTTGCAAATATTTATCACAATAAATTTAATTATTCACATTTTATTTTTTTCTATTTGAGATTAATTGAAATGCAGAGATCTTTAATACCATTACCACATATATTTAGAAATTGCAGCAGTATATATCGTTTAAAAGCTTGACATCTTAAAAGAGCTAATGTATTGTTAGTTTTCCATACGATTACAATCTTTAGAAAAGTTAAAATTAAACTTTAATGGACGAATTATTCTCATGACGAGTAACAGTTAAGTCCAAACTGCTAAAGTTAAAAATGCGGAAAATATAATTGAAAGTTTTCCGCTTTTCAACTTTGTTGTTGAGATTTCCTTGATCCTGCCATTTAAACGAGTGTCTGCTAACTTCTTAGTTGTGGGAATAATTTAAAATGCTGGCAATCAAAAGTGCTTTCTCTAAATGTTTAAATTGGTTGCATTTAATTTGCTAAATATCGATAAAGAGTAGTTGATAGGTTTAAAGCAAAATTAATTCAATTAATTAGTATTTAAAAATTCTTTTTATCAGTTTTAAACTATTTATTTGGGCTTTAGGAATCTTTGGAGACCAGATAGTTTGCTGTAAATTCAATTAAATATCTTACTCTCATTTTGAAATTTCTTGAAATTCTCGGCTAATTTGCAATTAAATGTAATATAGATTACGTTTATTCTAATTTTTAAACCTTATCTTTGTTATGTTTATCATCTGTAACCAGTTCTTGATCAAATCAAGTAATATCAATGAAAAACAAAAATTGCAATTGGAACATTTCTAAATAGCAAACATTTCATGGATTTTTTTCACACATATGATTCTTAATTAATTCAAAATTTATATTGTTTTGGAGAACTTAATAGGCAATACAAAGTGAAATCTACAATCGGAAATTTCAAGTTATCATGTGAGAACATTATTATTTTTTAAGTTATTGTTTGTCTTAATAAATTTAAGTCATTAACCAGTTTAAAAAGGTTTTAAATAATCACGGGACTTCTCTATCGGTCTCTATCCCTCTAGAATACATATATATAATAATAAATTTTTTAAAACTTTCATTTTTAATTTTTCTAGTAAGAAAACAAAGTTTCGACCAATTTTGAGATGATATAACAGCTATGATGTCATAGTTCTCTGTGAATCTTTTAAAAACGCATATGTTGTGAAGAAGCATACGTAATAATAAATCAATACTCTTAAATACAGGACACACTTTTTAAAAACAGCACCTGATTTCAAAGAAGCATATGTAATAATAAGGAAATGCTGGTAAAAGCAGGATAAAAATTTTAAATCGATAATTTGTGGTGGCCTATAATCTTTATTTTTTGCTCTTACATTTTGAAGACACAAAAACCTCCTAACGAAAACACATCATTCTCACTTGATAATAATACTTGGACACAAATCTTCTTCTACATAGTTTTAAGATAGTACTAATTATGTGATATAGTTTTCAGATTTAATGCAAAGATTGCTACATTTAAAAATTTTCAGTTTAAGAATATAACACATATCAGAATTGTGAATGCAATGCGAAATACTTTTCATAAATTACTATATTTTTATACAAATAATTTTTTAAAAATCATGCAAAAAATTCATTATTATCACTTTTGCGCTAAGGAAATCGTCTTAAAATATTTGATTACTGAAACAAATGTCCTATAAAAATAAAAAGAATTGAATCTTTAAAATTAAAAAATAAATAAATAACAATTGAATATGAGTAAACATATTCAAATAAAAATTGAAAACTTTATTCATTATAAATTATGAATGCAATGATGCATAAAAAACATATAATTGAAGCATATTCTCTATAATGTTTAAAAAAATGAGCATTATGGTTTAAATCAAAACACCAAATGTTGTTTTAGATTTCACAAAGTTTGAGTTCAGAAAATAAATACTTTTTTTAAATGCATATATATGATGGTTTGTCAATAAAAATAAAAAATCCCTGTCAAAATCAAATATAATTAAACTTTTTTTTCATCCAAGTCATTGTAATGTAAAACAATGTAATTAATTATTTAAAAACGAACAATGAGGAAAAGTTAATTCCATTAAGATAAGAAATGGCATTGTTTCAAAAGAATGTTTTTAAAATAAGTAAAAGCGTTATACAAAAATAGTTGAATCTAAAAGATAATTATTTGAAATTTCTTTTAAAAAAATGTTAACATTACTTTTGGGTATGTAATTTTCAAAAGTTTAAAGAGAAAAACTAAATACAAAATTCCTCTACCTTTTTAACCACTTAAAAATAAAATTTCAGCCATATTGTTATTGTCCGTGTTAGTTGCAAATTGTCGGACAATCAAACCATCTACCCTGCCTACAGTCAACCAATAACTACATAACCGTCACAAATTTTCCTCACAAACGTGCGTACATTCTCTCTTCTTTTGAGTAGATGTAGTTATATAAATATGATCGTAATTTTTTTTACATTTACGACTAATTTGTCCATTTATATTTTCAAAAATTAAGAAATTTATTTTATAATTGGTCATTAAAAATTACCTATCCATAAAAACAAATAATTGAGAAAAATATAAAAAATAAACTAAATGTAAAATTATATAGTTTATATATTTTTATATTAATGTATTTTCTTACGTAAAATAAATATAAAGGCTTCTTAGTAAAGATCCAAGAAATAAAACAGAATTATGTATTAAAACTCGCTTACTATTATATTTCTAGCCTTTTAGATTAAAAGGATATTTTTTTATCTATATATTATACAAAATTTAATTATAGTTCTTGATTTTTTATAAACTATCGCCTTTCATTCTTAGATACTCAAGAGGATAAAAGAACCCTATTAACATTATAAAGACTTCTATGATTTGTGCGATTGTTAATTATTTATTTTAAACCCCTTAAAACTTTGTTTTGCCTTTTGTTATTTACATTGCTTAGGTTTTTCATAATCATTTAAACAAAAATAAATAAAAAATTACAATATTTAGTTATTTTTTTCACAAATTTATTGCCTATACTAAAACAAAATAGAAAATAAAATAAATATGTATAGATAGATTTCATGAAAGGAGTTAACACTTCAGTGATTGTTTTGAAACCAGACCCGTGAAATCATCCAAGTTTGTTAAAAAAAATTAATTATTTTATAACGAGTTCAGATTACTTCATTTAAAAATGTAAGAAGTTTTTTGCAAACTATTAGATTTCTCTCCATTCTTCAGATAAATATCTTTTAAAGCATAAAAAATTATTAGACTGTTAATAAAAACAAGTAAGGATAGTTTTGTACGCTCTCCCTTATCATTTTCTTAGTAGTATTGTTTGCTGGAAAAAAAGCGTCAATGGCTATCATTAACTCTCATGACAAATAGTGATAATTATTGTTTTTCCAAAGTATCTTTTTTCCGACTCTGATATATAACAGAAGGTTAAACGTTCTAAATTTCTTCAGCGTCAATGGTTAGAATTTTAGTTTTCTTCCTTTCTTTTTTTGGGGAGACTTTTGTGCATTGTTTTTTTTTTTAACTTTTAAGACGATGGTTTAAAGGACAATTTATTTTCTGTTCAGTTGTTTAAAGTGTTTACGCTTCGTTATGATATTCGCAAAGGCATATCGCTGAAAATAGAGCCGAAGATAAACGCTAATGATGACAAAATAATTACACTTTTTTTTAAATAGCAACAAAATATAATGACAAAAAGTGTGTTTTAAAAAGCAGAATAAAGGAGTTTTTAAAAATAAAGCTTTCTCTTGAGTGACTTTTTGATTCATTGAAGAATTAAGAACAAGTGATGTATTTTATTTTTTTAGTAAAAAAATTTGATAGATGAAAATTGCATTGTTTTCTGTTTTTTGATATCTGACAATTAAATGCTATCACAGCTTTTAACAATTTTATTAATATATATGGTACAAAAAATTTCAAGATTATCATTATTTTAAACATTATATATTGTGAACAAGAATTTAAACAAATGGTGATCGGATAAAAAAGGCATTGTTGTTAACACGTTATATAAGATTTTAATCTTTTAAAGTTCTTTTTTCTGTTTTTTTTGTTCAAAATGGTTATATATTCTTTCATATTCATTTGAATCAGAAAAAAATCTCAATAGATTCTGACCTACTTACCTGGCATACTTTAGTCTAATAGCTGCATAAGAAATTTTAGTTTAATTACTTTCAATATTCAAATAACTTGATTTGAAGTAATTAACTTTCACTCTCCATTTTCCATCTTTAAATGCAACTTTTAATTTTTACTTTAAAGCATATTATTCATCTCTTAACTTTACATTCAATTTATTTTTAAATTTATATTCTAAATATTAAATTTCATATAATAAATTATATGAACTTTATATGATAAATATAAAGTTCTAAAAATGTAGGTAATTATCTTAAGAATATTCTTGAGTTATTGCATTAGTTACATTGAGAAATACTATTTAGTTCCCTTCGTAATCTCTTTGTTGCATAATTTTACACCACTAGATGGCATTATTGAACTATCTTATAATTGCCTTGCCTTACTTGTTTGGTATACAATGAAACGTACAAATGGATACAATATATCTATCTATCTATCTCTCTATATATATACAAATCCAATTTTAGCATGTTAAATATATTTAATTAAATCACTCAGTTAAAATTAGTTTTCATTCGCAACTTTTCCGCAATGGGCTGCGGCAACAATTTATACAGATTGTACAAATTTGCGCAATTTTATGACACATCACATGACTGAAACTGCCCTCAGTGCTTAAGTGCTCTTACATTAAATTGATTAATTGAGTGCTCTTCGCAGTTTCATTGTGCAATTCATATGATCCAAAAGTGATGAATATTTTATCAATTTCTTCGTAAATTTGTTGACTTTTGATGTAACGCAGAGAAAAATATTCAACCATTTCCCAATTTTATATATATACAATTAATTTATTTTATTCTTGAGTATATTACCAAAATATATTTCGTGAAAGGAATTATCATGTTTGTAAACTAAAATAATTATTAATTATAATAATAGAATTTCAAAATATATATACAGAAAAGGAAATCAATTTTTAAACCTCTAAATTTAGGAAAATTCAATTAGGAATTTTAGCCATAGCAAAAAGGACATTGTCTTTTTATAATCAAACGCAATTAAGAGAGAAATTTTAAATCAACTTTTTATGGATTTTCTATACACTTTTTGTTCGGAATCGGAAGAATTGAAATTTTATTTAAAAGCTTTCTCTCCTACATTTCTCCTCAAATTTCCATTCAGAAGTTTTCAGACAGGGCTTTCTATTTTCCAGTGATTCCAAGTGCAATTTTTTGAAGATGCTTTTCTGGAGAATGTGCTTTATGCTACTGAAATATGAAAATAAGAAATAAAAATAAAAATCACTTTTCAAGTTTATATTTGAGTTTCTGACTAGCATGAAAGCTTTTTTTGATACTAAAAGTGTGTGTATTAAAGCTCTCTTATGATTCTAATTCAAACTTCTTTTAGTTTCGAGCTTTTTCCAATGCATCCTGTAATTAAATAATATTATAAAAACTTATTTCACATTAAAAAATGAATACTTATTACTTTTCTTTCTGATGTATCATTTATGCAATATTATTATGATAGATGATTATTGGTTTTAAGATACGAAAACAAATTTTGAAATAGAATTCTTGCATGAGCATGCCGTTTTCGGCATCTATATCGACAGAATGAGGATAATAACCACTTAATATAGAGCTCGAATTCCTCATTTCTATGTTCTCTTTTCTATCGGTTCTGGGAAAATAGATATATTTAATTCATATTTTGAAATCTAGTATGTTAAATTCTTAAGAAATTCTGCCATATCTCTCAATACGAATTTAGGATTTACGTTGTTTATAATTATTAAAATAAGAAAATTTATATTTCAATAGTTATGAAGAATAAAAATGATATGGATTTCATTATCTGCTTTTGATGTCGATAAATATTATTGAAACACTGGTAACTTTGACAAATAATTTCTCGTTGAAATCAAAATAGCTGCTAAAAATTATTCTTTAAACAAAAAAATAAAGAAATTGAAGCAAATTGAGCTTAAATTTTCCTAGTAGACATACCGACATTGGAAAGAGCTCAGTCAAACTTCAGAAAATTATTATCATTATCAATATAATTTATCAAAATTTATGGAGGGACATCACAATTGTTCTTCCAAATTATAAGAATGCAATATACTCTCCCACAACGGATGAAAGTCAGGTTTCGATATCATATGTGTAATAAGAAAGAATTTTTAAATAATTTTTAGTGATTGATTTTTTTAAATATTCAAGAAAGCTTTCAAAGGGGTTTCCATCTGGAAATTCTTTCTTCTATGCTTTTATGTAATTCGTTTCCTCCATTTAAAAAAATAGCAAAGGGCTTGACTATAAAGAAATAATAATAATATATATAATAGAAATGCAATTCAAAATATTTCTTTTCAAAATGATTCAGAAATTTTTGCCCTGTTTCAAATAAGAAGTGAAAATTTGTCCACTTGAATTATGTTTACAAAATATCGCGTTTTGTATTAAGACGTTTGATTCAATCGATGACAAAATTACTTTGTAAATTTTTTCAATAATAATTTTTTATCCATTAAAAAGAGGCAAAATGTACGTTGATAGTAATAAACTCAAAAGTTGTTTCTTCTGATTTATTGATAATAAGGTTTTTTTATAAATATAATTGTTTCATATGGATATAGAATAGTTGTTTCGCATATATTTTTCATGGTAAAAATAATTGAATTTGATAAGAAGAAATGTTTCAATATATTTAGAATTTCCTTACCAATTTATTTTTTTTTAATTTACTAAAGGATTCTTAAAAATAAAGGAATAAAGAAGATTTGCAGAATTTGAAAAACTCGGTTAGCTTTTAGTATTAAACTATACAAGTTTAATTTTATTACATTTTTTTAAATTTTATTTTTTTAAACACTGTAGCAAAATTTTTATAATACTAAAAAAGAAATAATATTATGGCATCTAACAATTTCAAGCAACTGCTGTTCCAGTTTTTGGAATTCTTCTCCTTCTTAAAGTAAATAAAATTTTATTAGGGAGTCTTCATAGTTCACTTAAGAGTTTTCTTCTTCAAAATTTCTCTATCATATCTCAGGACTTTGATTAGGGAGAAAGTAGAACTTTTGGGTCATTCAACTGAAAACTCTAAGCGGAATAATACCTTCATTTTCAATAAACTTTATTCAAATTTTGAATAATAGAATTAGTAAAATATATACTCATTATAAAAAAAAAGAACATAAAGGATCTGGCTAAATTTAAAAGATGGGGCAAAGAATAAAAAAATAGTATTTTCTCTTTAATAATAACAATAAATTTCTAACGATTCATTTATGAGTTAAGAAATGAAAAATAATTCTGTTCTTCAAATCTGATATCTTTCAACAGACAAAGTAAACTTTCAGAGGACAGCACTTGAGAAAAAAAAACATATTATTCGCAAGATTATTTAGTAAATAATATAAGGAAATGAAATAACACTAAGAAAGAAATAGAAATTCTTTTAGTGATAGAAATATTTGGAGTTCAAATTACAAAAATCTGGGATTTTTTTTGAATTTTTAATTAATTGAAATTAAATTATAAAAGAAGTCGCAATCAAGTACTTTACTGAATTTTTTTCAATTATGTTGTTTTTAATGATTTATTTATTCATAAGTGCAATATATTTTTTAAGATCATAAAAAAATTGGAAAGAAAAAATATTAATTTTTAAATGGAAAATAAAACCGATAAGTTTTCTGTTTAATTCATGCTAAACAGAAGAAACATAAAAACTATGAAATTTCTTTACCTAATTGATATGAAAAAATAATGCATTTTAATGGAAATAAATGTATTAAACATGTTTAATGTATAAAAAACCGGGAAAAAACAACAAGATATTCATTTGTTATAATTAGATTAAATGCATGAAAGAAAAGTTAACAAATAACTTTATAATTACGCATTTCTAAAGATAAAACTATTTATTCTTTTTTGGAGGGTGGGATGTGTTGATGATATTGATATTCATGTAAAAAGTGTGTTGAACTCAAAGAGTTTTTTGAATGAATGTAAAAAAATGATAATTTTAAAACCGAAACTGAAGCTTAAAAAATCCCTTTCAAAAGAAAAACAATAGTGCATTATTCATTACTTGCAAAAGTTTTAAGTAAATTGCTGATTAACTGTCATCTCGGTGTCGCATAACTGCATTAAATAACATTTTGCATTTGAAATATAATAAGTTTTTTGCATATTTCCCTGCGTTTTTAAGTTTCATTTAAATAAAATAAGAATAATTTACCTTTTTAAATATTTGAGCATTATGGTTGAGTTTGTACGAAATGATTTAGTGGGATTTTTTTTAACAAATGTTTGAATTAAACATGAAGAATTAAACTTGATTTTAAATACATATTTTTTTGAATATAAACCAATATTAGAAAATCCTTAAACAAAATGGATAAATTAGTGGATTGAATAATTATAATTTATGCCTGAAAATATATTTAGAACTATTCCTTGAGTTTTCTTGTTAGTTTCTGTAGAAGGTCTTCAAAAAAGATTCAATAAGATAACAAAAGTCTCAAGGACAGTATATTATCAATTTTTGAAATATTTTGTTTCCTTTTTAGGGACTCAATGATGTCACTTTTGAATTCAAGAAAGATAAGCTGTTATTTATTTATTTATTTTGTAAATTGTTTTGTTGCTATTTTGACCACAACAAAAAATCTAAAGAACCAAAGAATTCAGAAGTAATGGACTTTGCATTACATTTCGAAGGAACCCGTTACATAATAGTCAAATAATCGCCGAATTAATTGCCTTAAAACAGAGAACTTATTGTTAATTTGAAAGGACGAACGCAATTCAATTTCTAGGTATTATCTGACTTCGAATAGGAAAAAGAAATATTGGCCTCACTAAAATTTTCCGTAGAGGCTTTAAAACACATAAAATCTCAAAGTCCTAAACTCAGAAATCATTATGTTTCTGCGGTAAGAAAACTACAAGTCCCCTCACCCGATTCACTCAAACAAACTCAAATATTTCTGTTGATTCTATTTCTAAACTATCTAACTCAACTAAAAAGTATCTCTTCCAGGAACCACTCTACCGAATTCTTCCTCTCCATTTATTCTTCCGATCGGCGAGGAAGCTTCCGCGTCTCCTGATTTAATTGATTTTCAATTTGAAAAAGGCAGAAAAAAACTGAAAACGATTCTCCTACGAAAAAACAAATAAAGAGAACAAAAAATTTCAAAATGTTATACAATCTAAAACAATTAAGCTTCAAACGCTATTTCTGCAATAGATAATGTGTTCACGATTAAGCCTTTAATAAATCCAACGTTATCAAATATGGATAAATGATTGAAATCTCCTTCTGCTGTAGCTAATCCCCAATCTACACACTCTCCCTGTGTAATTCGCAAAAGATTTGATTTCTCAGATTTTCCAATTCTTATGACAACGCAGTTCAATTCAATTAATCTGAAAAGTTTGGGAACGCACCTGAAATTGTTTATCGACAAAAGATTCAAAGATTTATAAACCCTACTCCCACATTATTCCTCTAAGGAAGTATAAACCGATATAAGTTTGTTGCTTCTTTCCTTCCCAAGTTTTTCATCTACATTTTATTCAAAACTTTGTTTGTTCCAGAGACAGCACTCACCTATATTTACTTTTTGTACATAATTAGATTATTTTAGTCATGGTAAATTTTTACCTTGGTTTATCAGTTTCATACTAATTTTTATCAATTTTATTTAGTTGGACGTCCCATATTTCCTTTCCTTCTTTGATAAGAAATGAATATACACAGTTTATTATTTAAGGGGAATTAATGCCATGATATATAAAACTTATTTTTCGATATATTTTTAAACTTACTGTTCTATGTCTTACAAAATGATTTTCAAGATATGTTTTTATTTCGCTTAGTGATTGAAATTGTTTATTATGGTTATAATTTCTTACTGACAGCTTCAAACTTTAGTCGGAGTTACAGTTTTTCTCTTACGACAAAGCAATATAAATTTATGTATTAACGTGATGAAAAACAATGACTTGTAATGATTATAACGTGCAGAGAGGTGCAGTAACTTCTGAGGGTATGGACCCCTAAACACTCGAGAGTAGAAGTCTGACTTGTAGCTCATATGACGATGACACACACACACACACACACTTGCACCACCACTTTTAACAGGGGGTCACATTCTCTTACCTTACAGATAGTACACAGAAAAACAACCTTGCACTAGCCGGAACTCAAACCTGGGAGGCCAAATGATTTTGACGAAAAAACGAAGTCACGTCCGATCACCAATTCTAATAGTTTTTCTATTACAGAGTATGCTTTTTCCCACGTAAAGTGAAATATTTAGAAGAATTGATAATTTTGCTCTGAGAAAGGGTCTTCAACTTCCCAGACTGACCAAACGGACAAAAGAACTCCCTTCGGTGAAGTGAAGGACATCGCAACAGTTCAAGTTCTATTGATATTAGACGGGGGGCGACCCACATTTTGACATAAAAAAGTAAACAAGTACTAAAATTAAAAGTCAATTCCTACATAAAAGAAAAAAATGTAGCTCTTAAAGAAGTCAAAGAAAAAAATTTAAAGTCAATTCCTACTTAGATCAACAAAGAACAATTTAAATAATTAAGATTGATATGACTAATGTATCAAAAAATTACTGATTTTCGCAAAAGTTGAACTCATGTAATCATGGAAGAAATAACCCTTACATTTTACCAATTGAGCGACTGCCTACAGATTTTAATTTTAATTACAAACTGCTAAAACTCTATTTAAAATATTAAAACTTTCCTTATTGAATTAATATTTTTTTAAAAAGTGTGTCAACATCAAATACCATTCACTACAAGTTTAAAACACGTCTTAATGCTTCATTTTCATAAAAGTTATATTTTTATAGCTATTAAATTGAGTAATATAAACAACACCCACAGAGATCGATATTTCTGAATAATTATAGTTTTCATTTTACTTTTAGAATACAATCTGTAACTCATTGAGTAATAAGAAAAGTTTTGACATTGGCAAGAATCATATCAAAAAATGAATGAACACTATAAACGAATAAAACGATACTTCCTAAAAGCTAAAGGAAAATGTTCTTTTTTTTCCGGCTACTTTTCTGTTTGTATTAGCAAAGTTAATAGTAAATCGCTATTTTTGTTTATAGGTAAATGCTTTATATATTGAGGGGGGAAATAGATATTAAAAGCAATTATGATTCTTGAGAAATTCTTTAAGCCCAAGCATTTACTTTCTTTTCGCTCTTTAGAAGTTTTAATTCTAGAGATATAATCAAGAGCTTATTATACCTCAGCAGTATAATCTGTAGGGTATAGCAGTGTAGGGAAAATTTGTGGGAGGGAGAATCCCAGTTCTGCAATTTAGACAAAGTTTCCTTCCAATTTCACGAAAATTCTAATCTTTAATTCTCGGGCTGAAGTTTAATTAGAGCTAACAATGCTTAAAGGACTTTCAGAAATGTATTTAAACTCAAATGTAAACTCATTTCTAAAACTTGTAGTATTTAGAAATGAAAGGAAAGTATTTGTAAATGAAACAATCCCGAGAAATCTTTTAATAGTGAATTTAATACAAAGATAGGAAGTTTAAATTAAGCAATGTTCAATTATAGTAGTTTTAATAATCAACTAAGGCTAAATATATTTAAAAATGTTGATGTTTTATCGGAAAGTTCATTTTAGATATCATCTTTCAGTAGTAAAAAATACTATACTAAGTAATAATTTATAAAATTTTAATTACATCTGATTCGAAATTTTTTTTCCAGAACTATATTTCAGGTAAGTATTATTTAAAAAACATTTACAAATCAAACATTTCAAAATTATTTTGCTGTTTACGCATAATAAAATTTTTGATATCTTTAAAATGTATTTTCTGAAATTTATTTACTGCTTTGTTATGATATTTTGCTTATAGAATAAAGAGTAAAATATTTTGCTCAAATCTTTACAGAAAATTATTGATTAAAGAACACTTATTATCTTTCTCATGAGTAGAATCATATATGTGCTATATATATAAATTCGAAAGAGGGTTTTTTTCTGACATCTTGAGTTTGAAAATATTCAGATTTTTAAAAATCTTCTAAAAGTTTTAGACGAAGATTTGATGTAAGCTTTCTGATCGAAAATCCAGAAATGCATATCAGTAACGGTTATCCATTGAAAGAGTTACGTCTGGAAATTGGAAGCAACTCTCTATTATTAATTTAAAAATTATGATAGCATAAAATCTCAAGATATTAAATTCAAAACATTTATTTTCACGTAAAAACTATTGAAAAAAGTAGCATAATATTCAAAATATTTGAATTGAAGATTTTGATGAATATCATTGTTAGAATAATAGATAGAAATAATTTTATGAATTATGGATAATAACCTGTCTATATGAAACTTACAAAGAACAATCGGTAAAAGAAATCTGTTTTACCGTCTAATTACTGCAACTATTCATATGCATCAGATTTTGTTTTAAACTTGGCAAAACATTGACTATACAACGCTCTATCTCATGAGTATTTGAATATGAATCTCAAAACTGCAAGAATGTAGGTAAATAGTCCAAATGCAATATAATTACTTCAAAATCATCGAGCTTTGACATTGCAGATTAAATAGTGATTAGTGACGTTTTCCATCTATGTTTGTCTATGTGACGTGAATGTGACTATTCAAAATTAGAAAAATCTGGTTAGATGGTATTTGAGTTGGATTTCAAAGATAAAAACTATGGATTTGTAACATGAAATAGCAATAAACAGAACATTTCAGTTGAAAGAATTATATAAATTTGCAATAAATAGTATATTGAAGGCAAAAATAGTGTGTATGCCGCAAATGAAAATTAAAGAATGAATAAAAGGGGAAGAAGAAATCCAAATATTTCTTTTATTTCCTGCTTATTTCCTTCTGTTCTTGCTAAAGAAAAAAGTATAAAACATGTTAAATTCGTTACATGCCTGATGCTATCTTTTTGAGGCACTATTTGGGATTTACCACGCCATTTTGTAGAATTTTACAAAAGAAGGGTTTCAAACAATAATGCACGGAAATGACATTTGGTTTCTGATGAAAATATTGAAAATAAAGGGAAATTCCATGTCATATAAATTAAATGATTATTCTATTCTAAATACTATAAAATCATTAAACTCTAACGCTCTTAGAAGGTTTACTCATTGTACACCTTGGTATCGTAAGAAATTTTTTTTCTTAACACAATAGTATATCTAAGCAAACAGTTCATAATAATTTTAAATACAGCAAAACCCTTTTTGGAAAGTATTAATAAGATGTTGATGATATGTTTGGCAAAATAGCCGTTTTATGTGAATCATTAAAAAAAATTAAAAAATTAACATTATCCAATCACTTCTTATACAACAAAATTATGTGTTGTTTTTTTTTCAGTTGAAAAGTATAAAATGGATTCCAAAATGAAATTTAAGTAGCTTATGAATTAGAAACCCTTAAATGAATCGTAAATTTTGTTTATGAATTTCTTAGAAATATTCGATGCATAATTTTATAACGACAAACATATCAAAACTAAATTTAAAATATAGAGTTACGATGAATAAATGAACTGTTATAGCAATATATCTAAAATATTTGTTGATTCTATACCATCTATTACGAAAAATTTCTATTAGATATTTCCATCTAAAACTATCCTCTATTTACATTTAAAATATGCTGTGAAACATAAAACATTTTATAGTAGTGTAAAATGCTGTATGTATATTTTTATTTACGTCTTATTGCCTGAAGAAAAATGTCTGAATAACGTCGATGAATATTCCGCAAGTTTGCATTTTGAAATTTCGCTTTAATTCTCTTTTTTTTCCTTTCTTATTTCAAACTACACATTCCGTTTGGAAATGGTATTATGCTGTAATGTTATCAATAAAGTTTTATTACTTAGTTTCAAATTTCAATAAGGAAGAAAAAAGTAAGAAGATTTTATGGCACAGAAATTGCATCATCACATTTAAAATATTTATTACATTTCGAAGGTTTCGAAAATATTTGTTCTATATGAATTCGCAAGAAAATGCATATATCGAAACACAGTAGCAAATATAGAGTTAAAATTGCGAAAAATAAAGCGTAGGTGGTTGTTACGTACCTCAAAGGAAACGAAAAAACAGAAATGTTTTTCATTCCATTTAGTGCTTCCTTGTCTCATGCATTTAAATAGATATTATTACAAACGTACAGGCATGTACTGTGCATTTTACGACATAGAAAAATACAGGAAATACTTGAATATAATTTTTGTATTATCTAGGTGTAAAGTATTAATTTTCTAAATTTTATAATAAAAAATAATTAGTTGTATCCAATGACTAGCTGTACTTTCTGTATATTTATAGGATGGGTTTAATGTTGTCAATTAACTTGAATTGGGTCTTTTTTATGCAAGTATTTTAAATCATGCTTATACAGTAAATATTGATAATGCTAATATTTCATTTTAAAAAACTTGTGAAATAGGTGCAATTATTGATGTTGAGCTCTGTTGAAAAATTATACTTCGGATATCTCTGGAATGTTGAGAATTGGGAAGGAAAGTACTATTGGTGGAGCAATTAGGTGTATTCAGATTTCTCAGGAAAATTGGGGAAATCATTATTGTGTTTCTGTACAAAATATATGCAATGAAAAGCCATAAAAGGATATACACGAAAGTAGTCTTCCCAAAACTAACTAGAACATTGTCCAATAAACATACTGTCTTTCCCCGTCATCATAAAATTCAACATTAATAAGTAATTTATTCTCCATTCTTGTATTTTTAAGGGACTTTAGAGTTAAAAAAAATTGGGCCCCAAATAGTAAATATATAAAAATGTTATATTTATCATGATGTTATAAGTAATTGCTTGATTTTAAGATATTTTATTCATCTTCCTTGTTGAAGTGATACAACAGGTCGTGAAATTAAAATCATATGTAGATTAATTAATCAGTTATTAATTACTTGAATGAAATATGTACCAATGGTTTAAATATGTTCTTAAGAATCGTACCCATAAGAAATTGAAATAGTAAAACTTTTCGAATTCCGTAGTAAAAATTGGTTAGATTTTCAACATAAATTTTTATTATATATTTATAATTATTCCTAACTACTAGCGATTTTTTATAATCAGCTTGTTCATCCAGACTGACTGTTTAGAAAGTTAAGCATTAATATGGATTTAGAGGAAGGGGACTTTTTGGCCCAAGAGCCATGGTGTTGTATACATATGATCATAGCAAAAAAAAAACGAATTTAATTGAATTGAATCAAAATAAATTATATTAATTAATGTATATGCGAAGTGGAAATGAAAACTCTGTTTCAAAAAATTAGTACAAAGAATCATTTTTTAAAAATTAATCATAACATTTACAAAAGTATGGGACTCAATATTTTGATAAATGACTTCGAATTGTATAATAATTAAATAAAGGGTTTTCTTAAAAAATGACAGGAAATTAAACTACTATCCCCAGATAATTTTTTGCGTTTTAACGTAAGGCAGAAATCATGTTTTATGAGAAAATGAATTCAGAAGATATCACCATCAATTTCCCTTGTGAAGTCATATTTAATACACATGTAGTCATTTTGCAATGCTTAAGCCTACTTTCGAGCTCGATTTTTCTAGACGACTATTTCTGGATTACTTTTATATCTTTGTCCCTATAAGTAAATATAATTTATGTGAATCCTATTCACAACGTTTAATAATATTTTACAAGTTCATTAATTAGCAAAATGTTGAATTTAATACAGCTGTAAAAACATTCAATGAATCAGTCGGAAACATTTGTTTGTCATTTGTTTACATTTGACTGTTATCATTCAGCACCACTTATAATAGGAACAATTGCGCTAGCATTTTACATACATATATGTAATGATATATTAAAATTTAATTAAATCCTAAGGAAATTCACAATTTTAAGCCTAATTAAACCCAGTAGTGCGTACTATTTACTTAAATCAAATAAATCATTGTAAAAATACTGCGTCATCGGTTCCTATTGCCGAGTGATGGCTGATGTAAATGGATTCTTATAAATGATCCCTGCGTATCCATTGTCAAGTTCAGCATATGTGAGAATTCAAATCAAAATCGAAACGTGTCGGACTCATGGTGTATAAGATCAGGGATAAATGATTTACTTCTTTTTGAGCCTTTTTTTATCTTCTGCAGTTTTTGAGTTTACAGTGTACTGTTTGTACATAATGAGTGATTCTCGAGTTGCAATAAAACAAACTTAGAAATTCAATATGTCTTTTCCCGATTTCGGCCACGATTCTACCTTCTTTTTCAAAATAAAAGTGTTATGGGTTGCATATTATAATATGTCACACACACAAACACACACACACGCACGCGCACACACACGCACGCACGCACACACAAACGCACACAAGCACGCACACACACACGCACGGTTTATTTCCTTAAATGTCATAACATTGAAACGTTTCAACAAACCTAGATATGATTTACATAATTCTTGAACTGAGAATCATGATCTGAATAAATTTATGCAAGAAAAACATTACAAAATAAATTGTTGTGGCTTTGGTCTTTAGAAATAACATCTCACATGAGCGTTCATATATTTTTGCATATACTTTTTTCAATATGACAATGTTTTCAGGGAGTTAGAACCTCAGTGGAAAACAAAAGTTTGTTAATAAACAAAGAAGAACCAAATTATTTTCAAAAAGAAAAACAATTTTCTTTCAGCCGATAGCAAGAATGTATCCCTACTCTTACCAAACTAATTTCAGGCGACTCCTTAATCCCTCGACCTACTCACACGGCAGGAACGTTTAGAGAAATGCATCTTTTATTTATGATCCTAATATATCCTTCAGACTCGCGAGTCCTAAAATATTCATGTTCATAAAGTAGCGGAAATTACAGAGAGGAGAATTTCTTTTTAGCCCAGCGCGACAAATCAGATGAACGTGCAGAAACGAATTCGGCCAAAAGATCCTTTTCTCCAATTTAAAACTCGAGTAAAATGTCTGGAATAATTTTGTAAACTTTAAGTAAAATTTGTCCGATTCCGGAAATGTTTAAATTACTCTCGAAACTTTTATTTGGGTTTCTTTTTTTAAAAAAAATAAAGCAATTTCGGTGACATTAATTATCTTTGTGAGTCTTTTTCGGTAAAGCAATTTCCTGATTGCGGTTTCAGAAGGATTTGCTGTTCTATGTTAAAATTGGTATATGTGTTAATAAACTTTACGTTTTAACTTCTTGGAATTCCATATCGTCTTAGAATATGAAGTTTATAAACCCCAATAACGGAGTTCAATGATATGGGATAATAATGTCGATTAAAAATGTAATTATACAGTTAATATATCTTCAAACTGTTTGGAGTCTTCCAAGATTCTACAAATTTCACTTTCTGATTTATTACGTAAGTTTTGGAAGTAATGGTAAATATGAGCAGAGACTTTCGTTCTTAGCTCTTAACATTAAAAGAAAATAAAGTAATAAATTATTTACTGAAGCAATGAAAAGAGTTTTTAACGGTTGAACAATAATAGTGGAGTCCGATGATATGAGATAAAAATGTCGATTAAAAATACATCTTCGAACTGTACATTGTCTTCCAAGATACTACAAATTCCGTTTTTTCCTATGTAAATTCTGTAGATAATGATAATGATAAGGGGTCACTTTCATTCTCCTCTCTCAAGATTAGAAGAGAATAAAATGTTAAAGTATTTGTTGAACCAATGAAAACGGTTTGAATTTCACAGAAGTATTGCTACTATTTGTAAAACTTTCCAAAAATGCAAATATTTTTTTTAAATTCTAAACTAAGAAATTTTTTTAAATAAATTTAGTATTTAAAAAACTATTTTACGTTTTAAAGTGGTTTAAAATTAAATTCCGTACAATAACATTTTTAGAAAAACACCGAAACATCACTTAATTGTTAGTAATTAAAATTTTAACAGTTACCTAAGGCATAATTCTTTAAACACTATTCACAAAATAAATTTGAACCAAACTGTATTTATCTAAAATGAGTGATTTGCTATTTAAACGCCAGTAGATACAATCACACACACACACACACACATTTCTCCATAAGGGATAACCTTTTTCCATTAGTAGAGATCTATACATGAATATGTAAATATTTATAATTGTCTTTTCCCATTATATATATATATATATATATAT
>JAOUZG010052814.1:1724717-1734890 GCA_026289955.1 Argiope argentata
GATATAATGAAAAACGAAAATATTCCCTTAACTTTAAATTAATTAAAATTAGAATTAATATACCAAAAAAAATTCGCTCAATGATGTGTGTTGCCTCTCTCTGAAATTTATGCAAGCCAATTTTCCTAGCTTTAGGTCGATATATCTGTTCTTTATAATACTAGCAAGTACACAAACACACACATTTATCTTTATTAGAAAAATAAATTTCGATTTTATGCAACAGCATTAATAAAAAAATTGTTTATGTACACACATTTCCGTGTTAAATATTGCATTAGAACTGGAGGAAACTAATTGAAGGTTTTAAGACAGTAGTAATTTAGTTTAAAAGTAATTTAAAAAAAGATATTTACTGTTGAATTTCAACGAACCTGTTTTAAAGTACTAAAAAAACCTTAAATTACTAAATCATAACCTGTAATTTGAAATGTATTTACAATGAGAAAACAGGCTAATGAAAAATCAAACGCTTTACCAATATATTTAAATAAATCCAAACAAAACTGGTCCGAAAAATATTGCTTATATTTGAAGAGATTGCATTAAATCTAAAATTATTCTTCAAATATACTTTGACTGTATTTTGCTAAATTTAGACAAATCTTTCTTTTTTATGAAGATCTATAAAATTCCAGAGAAGTGATCCATTAAAGCTTTATTATATTAGATAATCTACTTAAAAGAATTATTTCAAATAAAAAATTATATATATACCGTGATTAACTGCTTTTATTTTGTTATATAATTCAAAAAATATTCTGAGTAATGAAAGAAATATTTTGTAACGAAATTTTATTTCTTTTCATTTATGCTTCAAATCATCAGTTTAGAAAACTCGTCTCATAAAGAAAAACGAATTACTTTTTTTTCTTTCTTGCTCAACGTAGTCCAATGGATGAGGAGTCTTCATTCTTCAATATTTCTATATCTTTTCTCGAAACGTGACACGTGTTTTAAAACCTAAGCAATAAGTTTTCTTTTTCAAAAGCATTGGAAGTATTTTGATTCAAAACATATTTTTAATGATCTCTTTAAAAAGCGGACATATTTTAGAGGATAAGTGATTTAAAGTATACTTTTTGGATAAATGGGGGATTAATTTGTTTATATTAAAGTAAAAATAAAAATAAAAGATATAAAGTAAAAATAAGTTCTTTGTAAATTTAAATTTATACATTCTATTATTATTTCTTGTCTCCAGAAATATACTAGGATGGAAATTCAGGATTTTTTTTACAAAATAAGAAATTGATTTTATAAAAAAATATTAATTTATCTAGAAATAATAATATTATGAATCTAGACATAAATAAGCAGTTTTTCATATTGTCATTTCGATATTTAATTTCTTTTTTTTTATATTTTTAATAAGTATTCGTCGAAATAAAATAATATAAATATGGTAAAATATCTTATTTTGATGTAAATATTTTTTCTTAATATTTCAAAATTTCTTAATAAACTAACTTGAGTAGAAATTTATTGATTAAGTAGAAAATTATTATTATCGGAGCTCTTTTCTTCTAACTTTAGAATGATGATGTATAAAGTATTTTCTTGCTTTATGACACGATAATTTACACCATCTTACGTCGAAATTCACATTTAGCATTTACATCTCGAAATAAGTAGAGATAAGATGGAAAGTTCTAGAGATTTACTTCATGAATAAAGATGTGGTTCGCTCATAAATGTTATAATTAAATACGTAATACATTTTTTGGGTTTGTTGTGCTCTTCAAAACATTAATGTCATTGTAGGCGAGTGAACAGGATTTTATCTGTAATTTTACTCGTTTATCATGCTTGTTGGAGTTTTTCCGTGGAATAATTGAATTTGTTGATAAGTTGCAGTTAAGTTTTCACTGTAATCAGTGAAGTGACTCACAACAGTAAAATGTCGCGTAAGGTCTTGCACTGTTGGAAGAAAAAATTTCCAACACTTATCACAGAATGTTTTGTTCTTCATTTGGCAAAAAATCATATCTCGCCAATTGATAACTTCAAGGAAATAATTGTTGGACATCTAAATAACTCATGATAATCTCCCTTTTCAGAAGTCTTCTTCCTATTTTTTTTATCAATAGTGTCTATAGAAGAATTGAGGACTCAAACAATAAATTATTTTAAGTATTTTTGAACTTTGATTTCATATTAGCAGAAAATTACCTATAATGGTGTAATGATATTTACACGATGTTGTTTGGAATTCAAAATGGCGATAATATTCTAAAGATATCGCACAATATTTGTGCTAAGAGGATTCATAACAGAGCTGTAATACATTTTGAATTTAGAATTTTGAAGGTTAGAAATAAATAGGGATTTTATGGGTTATAATCTTACTAAAGCGGTATAACTTTTCATAATATAAAAATAGAGATTTAATATTTCAGCTCCAAATGTCTATTATAAGGCAAATCTATTTGAGAATCCATGAAAATCGCCTCCATCCTTTAAATTATGGATACTACTTAGCATAAAAGGCATCCATATTATTTTCATTAAAAACTTCCAATTGGTCATTTATCATAATTTGTGCTTCGTGTATATTATTAAGAGCAAATTCTCTGAAATGAAACGCAAATGATATTCATGAAAATTCTTTATAAGTATTTTTATTAATCTGTATATAAGTTAACTATTAAACGATAAGACTTAGGAGTTCTAGATATTACCAAATATATCACAACTTAAAACTCAATAGTAGTTTTTGGATTAAAGTAATTTTGCCTCAGTCAAAACCAAGAACAAATTTTCAAAGGCAATTTATTTTTATGCTCGCAAATTTAAAAGATTGGCAAGAGAGTTCTACTTGAATAGACCCAACTCACTCGAGTTTCCAAACTCTCTTGAGTAATTTCCTTAATACTGTTTCTTTGTTTGGGTTCGGTTGAAAAATAAATCTCGGTAGTTACTTCTAGTCGAAGTATTATCCTTATAAAGAATAATCTTGGTTTTTAATTTCAGTAATATATTTTAAAAATATTTTATAAAAAACCTAATATGTATTAAAAGTTTTATTCTGAGATAAATATTAGATTAAAATCATTAATTTTTGATCTTATTTCTTTACATAGTTTTAATATTGAAAAGAAGGTAACGGAAGTTTTAAAATAAGCAAACTAATGAAAGATTGATGTCTTTTTTGAATTTTCGGATTTCGCATCATTTATCAAAACCATGCATTTTTTATGTCAATCCAGCTTTTTAGATTAAACTCTCACACTTACTTCTTTTCATAATTGCATTATTTAAAAATTAAAATTAATGTACAAAGCAACTTATATTTTACTAAAGAGACAAATGCATGCAACTTTCTTTTTTTATGTAAAATTTAATATTTTTCAATTTATATTTTGTCTCTTAGCTTAAAAAAAGGTGAATAAAAGTATAGAAATAGTTAAAATCTAAAAATATTTCATTGAGAACGGTCTTGATTAATAAACGCAAAATTTAGTATTTATTATTTATTTTACTAAGATCGTATTGCTATTTAATGTTTTTTCCATCCAATCTTAAAATCAAAAATGCAAAGAAAAGAGAATTAGTTCTCTGTCTTAAGCTGAAAAATTGTTAATTATAGCTAAGAAATATTTTCTTTTCAGAGTTTAGGATTTTAAAATTAAAAGAATTCCAAATAAAAGCTTTTGAAAATTTTTCACCTTAGGAGAAATATTATGCACCTTTTTCGATAATTAAATAAAGATTTAAAATTATATTATTTGAGAAGTTTTTAAATTTAATCTAAATTTCTTTGCAATAGAGAAACAAGTTTCAATAGATTTCTTGAAAAATCTTCTTAAATCTGAGAGATTGTATTTGTAAGTGTGAATAATTTTATACTCGTCTATATAGCGAATATTTTCATTAACTTTCTCATCTGTGAAATTAAATAACCCGGTATTCGTAAATGAAAAAAGGGGAAAATTACCAAGCAAATAAAGAATAAATGAAAATTAGGTTTCAAACTGTATTGATAAAAGTTAACAAAATATTTAACTGCAGATTTTTTTTTAAAAAAAAAATTCGACTTTCAGTTAGTGATAACAGAATCAGGGTGTTTTTCTCCTCTCTGTCACAAGATATAGATCTTCTTTTCTCTCTAAATTTTAACTAGTAATGGTGCTTTTTCATAAAATGAAAAGTTTTATATATTTTGTTACTTTCTTAATTTTGTTTGAATTATATTTGTATTTTATAAAGGAATATTTTAGAAACTGCTCCATTTATTGTATGAACTTTGCTTCTTTGTTAAGAAATCATTAAAGTTATCCCCTAACCCTTAAAG
Source organism: Argiope argentata (assembly GCA_026289955.1). Classification (NCBI taxonomy): domain Eukaryota; kingdom Metazoa; phylum Arthropoda; class Arachnida; order Araneae; family Araneidae; genus Argiope; species Argiope argentata. The sequence goes on from JAOUZG010052814.1 coordinate 1,729,012, forward strand.
TTAGTATAAAAGATTCAAATATTTGTTATTTAAAGATTATTTTCTGATTGCTTACTTCCTTTTCCGAAAACATTCTTTGGGATTTCTTTAAAGTTTAGGCTTATTCAGCTGTGAATATATTTTCAGAATTGAAGTTTTACGAATTATGTGCTATTTTGTAGTAAAATCATATATTGATATCTGCAAAGCTTTAAATATACTTTAACTAGTTTTTTATTTGTAAAGAAAGAAATTTAATTGTTATTTATTTAATTATTCTAAATATTTATTATTTGTGTAAGTTCTATAGAATATATTCCATCAGTATATTTTAAATTATACGGCATCTCTCTGTCTACCAACAACTAAATAACATATTTAATTAGGCAAATTTAAACTCTAAATTCAACGCTTAAAGAAAAAAAATCAGTTTATTTTTGTACTTAACCTCAATTAAGTACTAAAAAATACAAAAATAGAAGTAAACTCCTTGTCTCATAATTAAAGCATATTGAACACTTGTTAATTGCCAAGGATTAAAAAGTTAAATGGAAATTAATGCGTTTAATTAAAATGTGACATTTTAAGAATACTTTCTTGAGAAGAATTAAAAATGAACTTGAAGTAATGAAACAATCTTTCTTTCCGGTAAAATTTTTCCAACAAAAGCTATCGTCTTCCATTAATTAAAGTTTATCCTTGTTCAGCTTAATTTATTTTTCCTAGCTGCATGGAAACTGCTATCTGACAACTTATAAAATAGTTTCTAACTCGGTGCAGTCTAAAGGTAATTTTCTTCTCCAAGATTTTATACAAATTTAAACTTCAGAAAGAATTACATAAAAGTTAGAAAACTTCCATGAAATATTTGTCTTCGTTCTTGTTAACGCATTTTTTATGCGACAAAAATGTCTGGTGTTAGTGATATGAAGCTTTCCACCAACGTATGCTGTATTATGAATTTATATATATATTTTCTTTAAGAATTTATGATATTCTCTTTCTAGTACGGAATTTTGTTATATTACTTTATGTTTTTTACATATGAAGGATACAAATTTCCAAAACTGATATTTTTGTGTTGTTATGTAAAGGTAATCAGGAGTTTATAACTGCAATTTTTGAAAAGAGTAAAAGAAATCCACATAGTATCTTTAAAATTTATTCATTGAAAAATATTTTTGCTTTGCTTCTTTATCATGTCACCATACAAGAAAACTGCTCTTAGCGATAGAAAATAGAATGTTTTTATTTACTCTAAATTTTGGTATGCATTAAATAAAGAAATACTTTGTTTGATACTTACAAGGTAGACTTTCATTAAAAAAATTTTTTATAAACTTTCAAAAAGTTTGTTAGTCTGCAAAGTGAAATTATTCGAAAAACTGTCTCTTTTTTATCTTGTTCTTAAAAGAATATAAAAAATTCTTTGAAATTATTCTGTGAATTTAAAAAAGGAAAAGGCATTGTTTTTTTAATTGAATTTTATTTTTTTATTCTTTAGTTAAATATCCAAAAATTAAATTACTTTATATTCTAATTTCTTCATTCGAAATCCTGAAATAAAATGACCGTATTTTTTTTAACTAAGTCATTAAAACTTCTTAAAATTAAATTATTTTATTTTCTAACTCTTTCTAAATAATTTTTTTTAAAATTTTTATCAGAAAGATTTTTTGGCATCTTTGATTTGCAAGATATAGCTAATAAAATCTTGATTTTAAATAATAATATTCTGTTTTCTGTTGCTACCTATTTTTCTTCAACATTTACTATATTACAGATTTTTCTTTTTTGCTATATTTTAATACTACAAAGAAATCTCTCCTAATTATTTTGAATAACTTGTAAATAACTAATATTTAAATCTAGAATTATAATATTAACTCTAAAATTGTTTTTCTCTAATACGAATTTTGTTGTTTCACAAAGAGGAAATTCGTAGATTTATACAGATCTATTATTTTAAATTATCTTGATTATAGATAATTTTTAATACATATTCAGAAATTAATATTTCGAGAAATTTACAGAAAAATCTATTTTTTTAAAATTATTATTTATATAATTTATGTATAACTGTCTATTTCTTATCATTTAGGTATTTCAATATCGCGTAAGTCACAAGATGAAATAATAAATTATTTATGAGTGTATACTTCTGTATTTGTAAGAGCGACATAGCTTTTTTTTCATATAGTTCCAAGTAAACACTATGAAAAAAAAAACCCATTTAGCTATTAAAGTACAAAAATTTCACTAAAGTTTTCTGTAAATTTTATAGAATTATAATTCGTAACTGTTTATTGAAGTATTTTCATTTTTCTGTAAAAACATAGCTATTGCTTAAAAAGTCAAAGGATTTACTTTTTTACATTTTATAAAGCTCCTAACTGCAGAAAACTAATTAATTTTATTTAAGGCTTGTATCCATCAGTTGAAACAAAAAAAAATGTCACATAGATTCAAAATGACGCATCTAATTGACAACTTCAACAAATGATGTTAACACAGTTTTGAGATAAGATATCATAAGAGATATTTTTAAAATTAATTGGTAGATACTTTCTATCTTAATTTTTTGATGCTTTAGAATGAGAAAAATTAGAAATTATAGAAATATATTCAAAACTTTTCAAAAAAATTAATAATAACATTTAGTTCTAACTTTAGATAGTAAAAATTAAATATTGCTGAATTATTACAACAGTAGAGGGATATAGAAAATGTGGTTTTGTCATTAAAGTGCACTAACTGTTATGAGATAAATATTTGTGGAAATAAACAAGCATATTTTTTTCTTGATTGTTGTTCCTTAAAGAGCTTACTAAACAATAATTTTTTCCTGGTTGTTGTTTCTTATGGCACTTACGATGGACAAGCTAGCTGAGGTGTCCTAACAGCCTAAAAAGCGTCTTTTGTTAGTTGTTACGTCGACTAGGGACAAGCATACAACTTTCGCCACTCACTTATCACACTCGTTTGCATTACATCTTTTTTCAGTGGGGCACATTCACACTTCTTACAGATAGTATACAGAAAACCAACTATGACCGAAACGGGAAGTGAACCCCGGACGCCCAGATAATGGGAAAGACGCGCCACCTCCATGCCAGAACACTGGATTTTTTCTTGGTTCGATTCAGATATATTTACACCAGATTTCGAAAAAACCATGAAGATAAATAATACTTTCGAACCAGTATTTCCTTTTCATGCTTGTTTGTAGGACCAAGAAATGACATTTGATAATAAAAGACAAATTTAACTAAGTAAAGACATAAATGTTATTATAACTAATTATTACTGAACTTGGAATTTCTTAAAGCTGAAATCGCCTGCTTACTCCCTTCTTTTCCTGGCATTTTTCTGCCCTGTTTAGTTAAAATTCAAAAGATAACATATTTTATTAATTGTTAACAACATTTCAAAATTTAAATTACCTGTTGCTATATTTATTTTCTATTGAAACCAAACGAGTAATTAAATAATTATTTTGCAAAAATTTAATAAAATTTATGAAAAAGAAGATCGCATTCGTTTAGTAGTTAAGGCATAATTCAGCTAAACCTGAGCACAAAATCTACTTCAAAGAACTGAGTGGAATGCAGTTTCTGTCTCAGTTAAAACAATTTGCCTTCACCCACGTTCTAAATAGAAAAGCAAATTTTCATTAGTAATCTATTTTTCTGCTGGTAAAGGAATAAGACATCCAAGAAAACTCTATTCGAAGAAACTACTTCCATTCTATTAACTACGTGTGAAAAAAAAGTCTGTGAGTAATTCTTTGATACTTTTTTCCTTTGATGATCTGAGACTGGAAATGAACTAAATTTATTTCTGTGCCTTTGTGCCTTTTAGTGCTAGTGATAGATTTTATGTTTTAGATAAAGGAAAAAAAATGCTTCCGTTTGGTTTTCTTTGAAATACAAGTACACTTTTGCTAATGTACTTTCGTCAAAACGTTAGTTCTTTGAATTAAATATCGTTAATGCTCATATCATCAAAAATAATATTACATCTATAATGTATCTATAATTAAATATAATAATTATAAAACTTTTAGTTTAAAAGCTAATGAGCTTATTTAAATTTCAAAAATAAACATACATAGATATTTTTCTTGATATCTTCCATTTGACTTCTTCCATCTTCCATTTAGGAGATATTTGACGTTTATCCTTTTTTCTCTTATGATTATGGGAATTTAAATCAGATGAAACATATCCTGATTTAATACACGTAGAGGACTTCCAGATGTGCATCCTTCTCCACTAGGAGAGACATTATGTCTTGCCAATTGTTACTATATACAGGTGTAGCAAAACAGATGGATATTCGGTCGTTTCAAATAGCTCCTTTAAAGAAGAGGAACGGCAAAATCTCCAGAAGCTACACTTTTTTTCTTTATGAAGACACTCCTCAAGTCATCCAGAACCGATCAATTTCCTGAAACCATCGTCATTAAATTTCAAACCCAAGAGCACTTGAGCCGAGGCTGGCTGCGAATAGCTTGAAAAATGACATAAGCCCAAAGGCAGTTCTCTCTCTCTCTCTCTTTCACTAATTCCCTGATTTGGTAGAGGAATTTTGGGATTGAACTGTCATTAGATTTGTGTAAATAATATTAACCTAGATGTTCTTCATAAATATATAGGACTGTAAATGAATGAATTATTTTGCTATGGTACTACCTTATTTGATCGAACTTGGCCAAGACATTACAAAACTGAAGAAATTATATTTTTCGATTTTTCCATTAACGCTAACATTTATTTTTTATTAACAATCTATATGAAATATATTTTTTATCTCAATATCATTTTTAAGTTGTGAAATCAGAGATAACTCTGAGACACACTTCAAAATTATTTCAATCAAATCAATTATATCTCATGGTTTGTTCCTTTTTTAAATGTGAGTACTTTTGTATCCGATCACTCACAATGATCTAATTTCAATCTGACCAACACTCTAAGAAATAATATGAAACGATTCTTTAATAGGTGGATGGTAACCCTCCTCCTCATTTATACAATTTTCAAAAACTAGAAAATGTTATTTCATTGTGTGAAATATTTATTCGAAATTATTAATTGTTTAAAACAAGTTAATTGATTTGCAGCTACTCCAAAATTTCACTTAAGTATTCAATGGTTGGTTGTAGCAAAATTACTACTTTGAATTACTACTCATCAGCTGAATTAATTCTAAATAGTCAATGACTGGTTATAACGAAATTGAATTTCTGCTCATCAATGAATGCCTATAAATTTCGTCTTGCATAATTTAGATATATAAATGCAGGCCTGTTTCAATCAGGCCCCCTTGTTATCCCAAAGGAGCAGATCAATCAACGAATTCATCAGTTATATAGATACTTAACTCTATTTCAAGATAAGCAAGATATTTTTGAAAGTTTTTAATATTGTTTTTAAACATTTTATTAAGTATTTTGAAATAGCTTTTTTTATAATATTAAAAACATAATTGGATCTATACCAGTTTTTTCAAAGTATTTCTTATTAAATGTTTTATTCTTACTAATCTACTACTGATTTTTTATTAATTTTACTTTAGAAATGATTTATCTGTATTAGAATACATTAATTGTTAAAATCATTTAGAACATTATGGTGCATAGTTTGTTTAAATTTATAGTCTCCTACATCTAAACCTGAAATTCCATTGACTTTAAGACATTAGGCATCATTTTGAAGAGAATGATTATCAATGTGAAGAGAAATATTCGGCCATGTAAACATACTGGTTCTTTATAAATTTGTATAAAGAATTTTAAAGATTCTCGATTTCCCTAAATTAAATGACACATTTCGAAGTCTTTCAAGATCTTACTATTTCCTCCCTACATCCTTCAGCAAAATCTAGAAGAAACTGGT
>JAOUZG010052814.1:1739890-1765905 GCA_026289955.1 Argiope argentata
ATTTCTGTCTTTCATCCTCTATGTTAGACAATAAATTGAGTTTTCCCTTTTAAAAAATTAAACTATTCTTCCCTATTTCAGAAGTTGTGTATTGACATTTTATAGAAGAATCATTCGAAAATTACTCCATTTATCATATAACCTCTCCATAGTACTTCGTGAAATTCCTAAAGTTATCTGATAAACATATACTTTTTCCCCTTTTTCAAAGGTACTGATATTTTCGTTTTAAGACAATTGCTTTGGATCCTTTCAAATTAAAACTTTTCGACTTTATATGCATCTTTAAAAAATTCTGATAATATTTCTGAGTTATTACTAGTGATTTATGATTACCATTGACTTAAATAAAAACTAGCAATATTTTTAAAAATGTAAATATTTTTAGCAATGTTTTTAAAAATAGTCCTTATAAGCACAATTCTCAGATTCAGTTTTTTTTTTTTTCAATTGGGATCTAGAAAATTCTAAATGAGAAATAAATTATCATATTTAATGAAATAATTATTGTCTGTTCATCATATATGTTAGGATCTTATATTTTTATGTATGTTTTTATTAAAATTATGTTCTCTTAATATATTGAAAATTCAATCCCAAAGCATTTACTAATTGGCAATATTTAAATGTTATCTCGTATTCCAAATAATCTTTGAAAACATGAATTTGTAACCTGGAAAATTGTTAATAAAAATTTGATTGTTATAAATTATCTATATCTAGATATCAGAAATAGCTCAAATATCTATATTCTCAATAAATTTGCTGTGTTGTTATTTATTACAGTTAACAAAGTTATTACTTCATGGCCCAAAAACAACATTTTCAATAAAATGACTTAAAAATGAATTATATAATTAATAAAATTTAGTCGTTTTTTTATTATTTCTTCAAATCTGTTTTTTAGTTAAAAATCTGCAGTAGTAAAACACATTAGAATTAGTTCATAATATCAGGTCAATTAGAATTACAAAAAAAATGTTGTAAACTACTAAAAACAAATGTTGCAGATATTGTTTTACGATTTAAGCTGGAAATATTTTTTTCACGGATGTATTTTATCGGTCATTTTTTCGATTTAAAAGGCTCCTGTAAAAAGGAAAATAAGCTTATAATTTATGTCGGTACTATTCATGATCTAGAAAATTCCATTAAACAATGCATTGACTCCAAATTATTTCATTAATTAATGCTCCCAGACTCAGAGAGAAATATTTATCTTGATATTTTCCAATTACTTCAGAAATTATGGTGTAATTGGTATGATTGTTACGGTTTCTGATGACAGCAAAAAACTGAATTAAAAAAAGTATATTTAATGTGATCAGAAATTACTCTTTTGATTAAAACTCATTTTAATACTTATTTTCAACTTCCACAGAGAACTACTTTTTTATTACTTTTAAATAAATACATATTGCAAATAAACTATGATAATTATTTAATGCCTTTAGTTTGATGCAAATAATAATAATAATATCCCCAATTTCAAAAAGGTAATTGGTGAAAGTATTCCTTCCATAGTTCTTACAGCACAGATTTGCATTGCATTCCATCCATGTTCATGTAAAAGCAAACACAATTTGCTCCTTAATATCTAGACTGAGCCTTATGCATAAAATACTTGTAATTACTCTGATGAAATTTTCTTGAAGCGTGAGAGTATAAAAAAGCAGAACAAGTAGCTAGTAAAAGAGCTTTCGTTTTATAATTCAAAGAATTTTCTTCTAGACAGGTGGTCATCATAACTGCAATAACTGAGTTGTATAGAACAAAAAAAATTCTTTTACATATCAGATTTATTCATAATTTTGTTCTGGAAAGAAAATTCTATAAATTTTTTCTATTATGAATTTGTAATATAGGAAGATAAGAAAAACTATATTTAATATATCTTTTGGTATGGGTTGGGAGATGTAATGCAAGCTAAGAAATTCCTTCAGCATAAAATACTTATGAATATCTAATATGCTGAGCGTGAACGAAAGCACCATGTGTTAATAAATGCAGTATCACAATGCGAGATAATTTTATCCACTTATTATTTTCCAGAAAAAGATCAGTTATAAAAATTAAGGGGGCTTGGTATAAAAAAATTTTTGTCCACAATTTTTAAAAAAAATATCGATTTCTGTGATAGATAGATGTTAGTTGTCTGAAATTTTTGAAATATATTTCACATTTAAAAGTTTCAAATTTCAATCTTTTAATTTTTTTTAAAACTTGAGTGTTGTTTAAAAAAGGGTTTTTTTTGTGAAATTTTCAAAATATTTGCCCCAAATGTTTTTAGAGGCCATTTGGAAAAAAGAAATGTTCCATAACATGTTGTGAATTTTCTTTTGAAAATATCAAATTTTTTTCACTTTGAACATTTTTTTTGGAGAAACCTCTAATTACATTTTTAAAAATTCCAATCCTAATTCTGTTAAGGATGTATTAAAGCGTGAGCAGTAGAAATTTCATGCAATTACAATAAAATGCGATTGATTTTTAATATTTTGTTACAAGCAAAATTTTGAAAAAAAGCAAACTGAAAAAAATAGTTTTAAAGTTTTCAACACAACAAAATTGTAATAAAAACAGCTCATATGAAGTTAGGTTTTTCTTAGGGCAATGATATGGCATTTGTAAGAGACAAAAGGGCTGTAAATGATTACCGATTTGTGAAATGTGAATAAAATTATTATATATTTTATAGTTACTAATTTAATTTTAAGAATTTTACTATTCGCCCACAACCAAGTGAGCCATATAAAAAGTTTAGAATCTATACAAAGTGTTTACTACAATATTATTTAAAATTCAAATTTACGACACCTATCTTGCTTTATTTAATTTCAATATTTTATATTATTTTCGAATTTTTCAGAAAGAAATGATCTTAAGATATTTATAGAAGTAAAAAAAATGGAAACATTGTAGCACAAAATATAAAATAATTCAGTATACAAAAATTGAAAAAAAAATTAGCTATGATCAAAATATATATGAAAAATAAAATAAATGTTATTTAAGATTACAAGCCTTAATTGTAGTTCAATATCTTAATCATAAAAATTAATTTTGTTGTGATCAAACTTTCAATTAAAATTATATTAACAGAATTCATTTGTATAAGAATAAACACGTTAAGAGAAAATATAATTCTATGTAGACATAAATACCCAAAAGTATAACTAAGTGAAAACACAAGCCCAAAAAATTTAATAAAAACAATCATGAAAAATTAGAATTGGCGATATATTCAAAATAATTTCGCAACGCTTGGCACCAAAAAAAAGTCATTGTTATAATATCACAAAAAAGTACATAAATTGTATTTCAGCGAAATAATTTAATTAGACAAGATAAGAATTTCTTGTTGAAAAAATTTGGATTGTTCATTTATCTTCAAATTAGATAGGACATGCATTTAATTTCTTACCACATTTAATAATGAATCTAATTAAACTTGGGATTAATTCAAATATTTCTGCTTGTGCCAAATTAAGTGTCACAATATTTCATGTACCCAATTATTTTGAATAAATTAATCTTTTAATTGATGCATCTTATTAAATTACAAAGAAGCAGATGAAACAACAAATCAAGGAATGAAACTAGTGCAGAAACAGATGTCTTAACAACAAAAACTAATTATTAAAGTCTTTTATGTTTTTTTTTAAAATTTAATAATTTTTTTCATCAATAAAATCACTGGAGTAAAAAATATACGATGGTTAAAAATTTTATGTATATTAAATAGCATAAATATTAAAGATTTATCAAATTCAGATATAAAAATAAAAGATAAAAATAAAATTTTGATTTTTTAACACATTAAAATTCAAAAATAATTACTCATAATCATGAAATAAATAAAATGTTAACGAATGAAAATGCCTAAAAGAGTCCATTGTCCCCATAATAGTAATGATAAAATAAGAATATTGACAAGTATTGAATATTCTTAGCTTAATAAAAGTAATACTTATGGAAAATTTTACTATTTCATTGACAGAATTAAAAATTCCTTTTTTTATTAAATCGAATACATTGCAGAAAAACACTGTAAATTTAGGTAATTTAACAATATTTATTTCCATCTCTTTAATCGTCCGGAGAGCTATTCAAAGTGCTTTATCAATTCTTCCCTAAGAGCTGAGCTTTGCAGAAGAATTGTCCCTAGAACTCCTTTGGAAGGCCATATAATCCATCAATATGCTAGCGCAGGTCCATCCGTCTCGCAGTTGGTCGAGAAAGATATTCAGCTGATTTCAATGCCTCAGCGAAAAGTTGGACCTTCTTACATTTATTCTCAAGGAATAATTCGTCTCCATAGAAGGCGTTCAGCATCATTTGAGGACAATATTTTTTAAATCATGATTCATGTTGTGGGTCTTAAATGAAAACTTTGATATATTTTAATCAGTACTCAGTTTTGAAGACTTGTTAATTATATTGGGATGTAATTTTTATCATAATAATATCTGAGAAAATATCTGATTATTGAAAAACGTGATAATTTCAGAGTTTTTATTTTTAGGGACATATTCTCAAGTTTAAAAAAATCAATAGTCATATTTAGGTATTCACTGACCCCTTATTAGTCGCTGTCTTCAATGTTTTAATATAGTATTTTCTCTTGCATTTTAAAAAAAAATTTTGGTTCTAATACTTTTATTCTGTTTTACAATTAATCAACTTAAATACAATTTAATACCTGTTGTTTGAATACAAAAAATATATGCTTGAATACAATAATAATAATATGTTTGAATACAAATATATATATATATATATATATATATATATATATATATATATATCTATATATATATATATATATATATATATATATATATATATGTTTGTCATGCTGATATTTTGATTAAAAACTATTTCTATTCTTCTGTTACCAAATATAGAAGAATTGTGAAAATTTCATTGCTAAATATTTAATATCATAAAAGATCTTAAAGAATTCATGCCTGGATCTTAAAGAAGTCATGCAACTATTATTTATGATTATGTTTATACATCTACCAAATATTTGGCGTTTTAAGATTTTATTACTGCTTCGAAGAAGCTTTTAACATTGGATTTTTTCTTACCAAAGATTAAATTTTCAGCTGCTTAAAAAAACTGCTTTAATTTTCAATGAATATCTACAGAACATTGAAAAACCAAACTTTGAAGCAGATTCAATTTTTTTCTTTTCTTTAGGATGTCATGAAGACTATATTACAATAAACTGTTTGCATAAGAAAAGGGGGAATAAATGTTTCTAGGTAACTAATTATTTATGAAACTGTGATAAACGCAGTTTCTAGTGATGTTCATATTTTTTAAAAATGTGATAACATACATTTATTCATCGTACAATCATATATAATATAAATTTAAATATAAATACAACTCAGAAACAAATGGTACATGGACATAATTCATTTTAATTAATTATTTGAATAAAGACTAATTAAGATTTGAATAAAGATTAATTATTTGAATCATTTACAACAATAAAGCATTTCAACAATTGCGAATTTATTGAGTGTTTCGAAAGCCTTTTAACATGAAAATTCAATAATTTACAAATTAATATAAATATAGATGCAAAAACTGGCACACATACTTGATATGATATAGAGTTTTATTGAAATCCTCCAAAAGTGCAATAAAGAACCGATAGATGGCTCTTCTTACAATAACAAAAGCAATAATAAGAATAGTAATTGATTTTCAGCCAGACTATGTTTTTTAATATAACAAATGCTCAAGATGTTGACTGTCATTCACCTGCGATCCACTTCGTCACGTCCACTACAGACCGATCACTAAACAATCAGTGGCTTAGAACTTTGTAATCATTTTCTTTACAGCTATACTTGTCACAGGATTTTTACTCTATCGAATATCCGTCTCATGCTGATGGGAACGTAACTCTGCAATAGCAGATTATTCACTCTGATAATTTGACTTCAATAACACTACTTTTTCTGGTACAAACAACACGAGCAATAGCTAAAGTATCTGGTTCTATCCCTCCCTACAATTTATTTAAAGTGGCATCATTGAATTCTTAGCCGCCCATCGCCATCTATTGGCCATTTTTTACATTTCAGTAAAACCCTTCATTATTTCAAGTATGTGTGTTAATTTTTACTTTTCCCCAAGAGTGTAATTTGTAAGACTTTGATGGTCAATAATTAATTAAACACTAAGAATGAGAGTTATGCGAATAGTGCAGAATTCATTACTCTAAAATGAGTTTTTTTTTTCAAATGAAATATATAAAATTTTATAAGAAAAAGAGGCCAACACAGTAATTACTGATGAATAAATAGCATCAGTTTTAGAACTCAAAATCAAAATAGTATTATGCAGTTTCTTGAAATCATTTACAGGTATATATTAATTAAATTCAGGACTTTCGATATTTGTCTCAACACTGAGTCAAAAAAATCATTCAAAATACCATTTTAGAAAAAAATTATTAAACTATTATCATAAAATAAAGAGCTCATAAGTAATTTGTAGAAAAATGCTTGATACATGGTAAGATAATTTTAAATTTCTCTTCCAAAAATGTAATTTTTAATAATTTAATTTTAATTTAAATTTTTTAAAAAAATATATGATTTTCAAACTAATATAGAAAATAATTTTTTAAAGTACTAAATATAATTTATGCAATCGCAACTAAACACATTTTTTAAAAAATAAACATGTCTCAAACGAGGTTGTGTATTTATATATGTCTTATATCATATATCGATTTGAATAAAAATGATGATTAATTTTTACTTTCAGAAAGGGAAATATTTATAAATTCCTAAATATGAATGTCAAAAATAGAAAATGACAAATAATACTTATTTAAAATATGAATGTATATGAAATTAGTAAATATTTTCATATTTCAGATATATTCAGTAATAATTCATATTTTTAGTAAATATTGTTTTTTTTCTATTTATTATTTACTAAAATTATGAATTTATATGAAATTGAAACCTGCAAACTTTGTTCAGTTAAATTTAGGGCTAAGAATAGTATGAAAAGAAACTGAGAATGTTAAAATATGTCTTTCAAAGTAAATATTTTATCCTTATTAAATGTAATATGCATGCAAATTTGATGGCACAAAACAATTCATCTGTTATTTTGTAATATTCAATCTTCATAATATTTTATTTTAAAAAATATGCTAAAGAAGATTAAATTTTTTGCATTATTTCTGATACTTTATTTTTCATTGTATATGTTATCAGTATAATTTAATTATTGATGTTTTTATATATTTCAGAACAGTTGAATGGGATACTGTATTCCTACAATAGACAACTGCGATATGCTACATTGTTTATGAAAAAAAGACGGATATTTTAGAAATCTCCATTTTACTTTCTATATCCCTAATGTTAGGAGAAGCGCTTTGGCTCATAAGTAAGTGAAATAAATTTTATTTCTCTCTGCAATTAATAAAACATGATTTTTTTAATAATATAAAAAATAATTAAGAAAACGAAACCAGTTCTATCATTATTTAAGCGAATTTTTCCGTGTTTACGTTAATTGTAAATTTTCTATTGGTAATATATCTAATTTTATAGCATGCTATAAAAAAACCTGGATGCATTTTTTTTAATAAATGACTTTTAACTTTATTTCTATTCTTGCTGGCATAATTTTAGTTCCCTGGTTTTTATTTAAAGTGCTTATTAAATTAAATGTCATTACCAAATTTTTATTTTAATAAAAAATGGCTGATTATAATCACTTTTTAATATTATATATTTTATTTTAATGTATAATTCTTTGCCATACATTTCATTAAAATTGTACTAAATCTTATTTTCTTGATAAAAATAGTTTTTTCCTTACTGAAAAATGACTGAAAATTTTATTTTATTTTTATTTTTTATGATGAAACTGATACATGCAACTAAAACACATGTTTAATGGAAAATAAAGAATTTATAAAGCTTGAAGTATTCATAATAGCTTAATGTTAGTAAAAAATGAACGTTGTACAACAGAACAGAGTGGGAAGACAAATTTTGAATTAAAAAATACATAGTCTTGGATAAATTTAAATTGCTATGTTACTGAATCATAAAGTATACAGGATAGGATTATGTATGGAATAATACATAGGGTAAGTAACCTTCATGGCTTTACTGGCACTTATTCAATCTCTTGTCCAAATTTGCCGTGACTATTTTGCAAGAATGTGGTTGAATTTCCTTCTTGAATTCACGCATACTTGTGGACCTATTAACATAGACCTTTGGTTTCAAATGGCGCTAGAAGATGAAATTCAATGGTGTTAAAGCATACGATCTAGGAGGCCAATTTTCAAACTTTAACAGTCAGACGTTCATTTTTTTAAAAAATATATATTGTTCATCATTAAAAACATGTTGTACTATCATATAACGTTCCTTTTTTTTCCTGAACCGAAATTATCAGCTGTCAGTAGGTTTTTGAATACTGTTGCCAACACTTTCTTGCAAGCACGACTGCAAATTCAAATATTGCGTTAATTTTGGGACATCTTTATAAAATCGGACATCAAGCTCAATTCTGATTATAAGAAATGAATGAAAATGTGTGCATTTAGAAAGCAAAAATTATAAAATGTTTCTTTTCTGAACTTAAAATTATTATGAATTTTTCACAGTTTTCCCTATCATCAGCATCGGTCTCAAAATTACCCGTTTTGAGGTGCCTTCATTGGTAGTCCCGGGCGATTCAGCCATTCTCACCTGCTTCTACGACCTTGGGAAGGAGAAACTTTACTCGGTGAAGTGGTACAAGGACCACGTGGAGTTTTTCAGATTCTTTCCAAGTCTATCTCCGCAGTACATGGCTTTCCCAGCTCCAGGATTAGACATAGATGTGAGTGATATCAACTGTCTGTATTTATGGTTATTGCATAGATGGATTTGAAAATAAAGGTTTAAACTTTTAAAAAGTGATATAAAAAATTTAAAGTCTGTTCTTTCATAGGTTAAATAAAAAACATTCATTTTAGTAATTTTTTATTAAATAGTTAAAATTAATATAAATAATTTATCAAATAAAAAGATGAATAAAAAGTATTTTAGTGACTGAAAATCTAAAAAAGATCTATTTATATTTGTGTGTGTTGGCGCCATCTGTGGTTAGAAATCGAACTGTTCACATATAAAGCATTATAAACTTCTTTAATCTTATTTTCAATGCACTAATATATTAAAAAACTGTATTAGCATTAAATGAGCTTCGCTGCAAGCTTTAAAAATGTATTTGAACTTGAGTGGATGAATAAAAAGTATTTTATTAACGATTGAACAAGTTATATAGAAGCAGAGTTTGAACTAATAGTAGGAATTGAAAAAAATAATCTTTTGAAAGTATGATACTCTATTTTTTAATGTTTTATAAAACGTATAAATCTCCAATTTGAATTTGTTAATGACAGAATATGTTCATATTCTAAATGTGTAATTACAAATTCTTATATGATAAATTTATGGAATGCAGTTTCAAGCTATGCACTCAATAGAAATTATCATTAGTATAGTTAAATAAACATTAGGTTTAATACTTTTCGCTTATTTTCTAACAATTCATTATTTTAATTTATATTAAAGCTTTGGTTTATACTTTTTATTTTAAAAAATTATATGGCTTTCGATATTTTTTGGCAGTCTGTTTCACTACGCTAATAGTAATGATCAATTATAATGATGGACTTAAATCTTTTAAAAGGTATGAAATGTCAAAATGCAGATAGACAACTTTAGAACTACATGACATATTCGTTGCATTACACTAGATTACGAGCAAAACCTTATAATTTTCATTCATTTGTGATATATATTTCTTTTCTCTTGTGATATTGGTGTAAGATAAATAAGGTTGTGTTAAAGGATATACAATATATATCAATATCAATTATTAAAAAGAAGAGTTTTCTTATATTTTAAATAAAAATTATAGTTAACAAAAGTTTTAACAATGATATCTACAATTTCGTATAATTTATTAATTTTCGTAAAAATATTCTTCTCTTTATTCACTTTTGTAAGATAAATTTTAAATTGCTTCTGTCATTCACAATTTAGCAAATTAAAAAAAGGTTATTAAATTCAAGTTTATAAACAATTAATAACCACAAATGTGTAAATAATTTACTTAATATATTAAGTTCAATATATATTCATACGTATTTTAAACAACTATTATAACTTGCAATCTAAATTGAGTTCGAATTTATAGTTGGGTTCAACTTATTTTTAAAAATTTTCTTCTACAGAAAACAAACTTCTAATCTTGATCTTTGTTTTAAATTAGAGCAAAATGTAATGTATGCTTTATTCATTGATGTATGCTAATCAATTACTCTAACTAGCATGCTTTACTATAAATAAAGGGTTCATTCTGAACAAGTAATGGGTGGATTTGAAGCCATAGCATTCAACATCAATATTCTATTCAGGAATTTGAATTTGACTTTGCTCTAAATGTTTCCGTCAAGTAGGAAACATATGGTTAATTCAAAATGTTTTGAATTCGTAAACATCTGTTACATGCAGTTCATTAAGTCATATTTGGCTTTGCAAATTGTGGCTAACGCGACTTGCTTGATAAATATTCTAATTTTCCTATTAGATATGATTACTAAGGGAACATGCAACTACGACATTTAATAATTAATATGCTGAAATTTTATGATCCCTATTATCTTAATTTTAAGAATAACATATTACTTTAAATATATCTGATGAATAAAAATGGTATTTCAGAATTTTATCTATACATATTATAAAATGGTCTCCTGAAATCGTCTGTATATTGGAACCGCAAACACTCGAGAAATTGACATGGGATGTTGGAGATATTTATACCATTTTGTAGAGAATTTATTGAAGAAGATTTTGATACTTTAATATCATATCAAAATAAAAAGGGGAGTTTTATAATTACGATTTTAGCTCAGTCGTGCATGCACGAAAACCTCAATCTGCACATGTGCAAATAGCAAGAGATGTGGCTTGCATATGAGATACATTTCTTTGTTTATTTCTGATTTTAAACAGCTATTAAAATCTTACTATACCGAAAAGAATGAAATCAAACCTCGAAATGATCGTCTAAGTTTTGTGGATGGATATATCATATTTTTATCTTTTTACCAGTCTAAATATTTCTGAATGTGTGATATAAAAATTGTTTTAGAGCTATTTTCGATAATTTCAAAACTTGTTTTTATGTTTGTTTGATGTTGCGTATCATGTCCATGTCATGTCGGAAGGAGGCTAGATTTAAGTTTAGAGCTAATTTTTCTTCTAGGATACCATGTCACGGGCAACGCCGTGCGGGTACTGCTAGTTTAAGAAATATGAACATAGCTTTGTACTGGTATCGAAATAACTAAACGTTGTTTCAAAATCAGAGAGATGTTGAAGTAACAAGTCCTTTATATGCATTTTTTTTACTTCGAAATAGGAAGCATAGCTGACATACGATAGAGTAACTCTTCATCAATTCCTGTTTAGATATATCATTGGAAAATTCAAATTTTAAAACATTCTGTCCCTCTGAATGACTCACTTGTCACAGCAATGAAAATATGAATATCGCATGTCATATATTATTATGTTATAAGTTAATAGTTGTTTTTTTTTCATATAATCTTCAATATTAAGTTAAATACTCTATTGACAAAAACAACAAACATGACGATTTCCTGTCAATATTATGCGATAAAGAAATTAGAAAGTGATCACATCTGGAAGATAAAACAATGCCTCTTTCGAATATAGCGCAATATAATTAGAAGTAATATAAATTTAGGCACAGATCTCAGAAAATATGACATTTATTGCTTGCAAAAAAATTTAGTAGTTTGCTCTCAATAGCAAATTAATATATGACTTCATTAACATCCTTTTTATTAATAATGTGTATTTAATTCTGAATAAGAGGGATAAAGCATTCTTCAGAGAGGGACTGAGCTAAGAAAAAGATTAAAAACTATACAGCCAAAACTACAGCAATACCCGGTTTAGAATCAAATTATTAATAATTTAACATTTAAATTCTTTAAATTTTTGAGGATTCTAAAGACTGATCATAAATTAATATAGATTTAATTTATGTTTGTTTCTACACTTTTCAAATAAATAGTAAGTCTGAAGGCATTTTAAAAAAATATGCACCCTAAGTAGCTTTATCCTATTTATTATCAAAGGTTATATTTTTTACGACACTAAGTTTTAGAAACAATACCATGAGTAACGAAGATGCAATACCATTCAAAATAGTCAATCATAAAAAAAATCAATTCACAAGCAATCTAGTTTAAATTAATATCTCACATGCTTTATATTTGATTTACTAAGCTGATATTATCTTCATTTAGATTAATCCAGTTAAAAATATTTAAACTTACAATTGAATGTCCTGTTAAATAATGTTTAAGCCGTCTGGCTTTATGTACTTTTAAAAGGCATGCATTTTAAAAACAGTTCACAACTTTTATCTCTTATCAACATTTCAATCATTAGAAGTACTTCCTGCTTATCTAATGAATAGTTTGTTTCTAAAAGTCTGCTTTGTTAGGATTCGGAAATGAATGCACGATTTGACAAACATGCTATAAAATCTATGAAATACGACGCTGCTAATTAATGTTCAGTTTCATCGGATATTTCAGAGGAAGTAATTCACGACTTTTGAAATGACTGTTTACTGGAATAAAAGAACTTGCTTCTATACATTTCTTTTTTATGCGTTTCACGTCATTTGCAACGCAGTACTTGATGCAGTAGCATTTAATACGAATGCTGAAATTATTAATACAAAGTTGTGAAGATTCATTCAAATAGTAGGGAAAAAATTTCACAAACAACTGAATATTTTTTTACAAAATTAATGTTATATAAACAGTGAACAAATGTATAAATAATGTTTGAATTATGTGCAAAGAAATAAAGTAAAATAAAACAATGTTATTAGTTTAGATTAGTACAAATAATTGCATAAATACGTATAAATCATGGAGACTAGTTTCATTTATTCCAATTAGAATTTGTTTGGTGACCAGCTGGTTCCTTAGAAATATTGGCTAAATTTCATTTCATTTTTTATAAATATATTTTTTGAAATATAAATCACAAAATTTGTCAAATTTATTAGACTTTCAACTAACAATGTCATTTGAATATAAATTTTGCTTATTTAAGCAGAAAAATATAAAATATGCTATTTCCCCCTTTTATTATATGGTTTGAAGAATAAGACTTTATTAAAGAGTGCCAACAAATTTTTTATCAGTTTTGAACTCCATTTTAATTCATAATTCCTATAAGAAGTTAAATTTTCTGTTCGCCACCTTCTCATAAATACATCTGAAAATTTTTATGAAAAAATGCGGAATTTTCTGCTTAGAGTTGTTAATATTTATATTTGCTTTTTGATTTCATTAAGAAACAAAAAAAATTCTTCCGTATCAACCGATTTTCCGTTGAATTTCATGTACTTCTGTGAATGATAAAGATACAAATGCTGAAATGGTTTTTTTGAACATTCATAAACCATATGTACAATTCATTTAAAGCAATATGTTCCTGAAGAAATTATTTTATATGATGAAATACATCATAATGTATAGGAAATAAGGAGAAATATTCTATTATATCAAAACTTGAAGCAATGTATGTTACACAAAGCACTTATCCTCAATTTTCATTTAAAAGCAAAAGTTAGTTAGTATTTTATAAGCACTATCCAGAAAAATGAAAAGAAACCTGTGACATTAAAAGTTTTACTTAATATTTATTAATATATAAATCTTCTACCCTCATATATTGAAAAAATGCATAACTGATAAGAAATAAATTCTGTAAAGTAAAATTTTTGCTTTTGGCTTCAATAATTTTTTTCTATTGAAAAAAAAATCGCCAAGCTGAAGCCTTTCCGCCAAGAGTAGCCATTTCTACTTGTAATCGATTGCCGTTCTGTTTTGATTATTTTCCTGAGGAGATTTCTTTCCTGCCATTCTTTCATCGGAGATCGGATGCCGTTTTCCTTCTCTGAATGTGTGACAAGACTCTTACGCCTTCCTTGCCTATTGCCGATTTCTTTACATAACCGAAAGACCTTTCTGGAAAGAATGAGCTGGAGGGTGTCTTCGTTACGGTTTGCATTCGGGTATAAAAATCGGAACCTTAACCATTTCCTTTTTTTCCCGCCCCTCCCTCCTCTTTCACACACCCTTTCCGATAAGTATTCCCTCAGTTTTTTTGAAGCCAAAGGGAATTAGGTCTCACGCCAGAAGGCATGCAGGATAGACTTAGATTCGTATTTCAAATGCAATATGTTGAGATACAGCGGCGTTGCTTCTCAAGCCTTTGAGAAAAATGCATTGACTTTTATTCGATAGTCGCTTGCTTATTTATATACAATAGTCTGTGGTTGCTTTGGTTTTCTTTAAAAAATATTGGTTTGACTAGTAAACTATTCGTGGTGATGAATATTTACGTAATGCTTAATGAAAATCGGTTTACTAAACACTGAAAGAAAGGAAATGAACAATATTTAAAATATTATATTATTATGAACCAAATTAACTCCTGGAAACATTGTGTTTCGACTTTTAAAGTAAAAACATCGTTTTGTTAAGATAATTAAAGTGTAAAATGCAAATTTAGAATGTTTTATAAGCAATTAATAATCGCATTTAGGGGTTTTGCTGCACAGCCGTAATAAACTCATTAATTTGTAAAATTTCAACTATGGGTTATTTTTGAATCTTTGATTCAAAACCATGACCTCAATACACATTAATAAAGTTTCAGCTGTTCGGATACTTCTCAAATGTAATAATTAGGTTTGCACATGAAATAATTCATGCCTATTCTGAGCCACAAATCAATTTTCTAAATGTAAACTATAAGAAAAAAAGATCTTCGCTACTTTATTGTTGCTCTAAACATATTAAAAGTATGAGGATATAAGCAAAATTTCCCTTTTATGTTCAGAAAGGCTGACAAAACAAAATATTTTTCCACTTCTACAGCATAATAATGTTTATAAAAGCTATAATTTCATCGGGAAGAGTCGGTCGATAGGGCATTTAGAAATGGAATTTGAAATTGACAAAGAAAACCATTGTGGTATATCTCATCAACAAGAATCAGATATTAACTTAAAATACTTTTATAAGGATATTTGCAGTTTATACAGAATCATTAAAAGTCTAGTCGATAAAGTTCTTCATAGAATAGATCTTTTCAGTGGTCACGTTAATAATATGGTTAATGATATGTGCCAGTTAATAATATGGCTTCACCCCATAATATTAACTGACACAACCGGATGCTACTACAATGGTGTACAAAACTTAAGAAACAGATTTTTTCATAACTTGACAAGAAATCATCTGAGAGACAAGAAATTCAGGATTTAAAGACTACATTTTGTATATAAACGATGACGAAAGCATAAGTGGGCAAAAATGAATTCAATGCATGCAGTATGAGATCAAACAAAAAGGGCTTTATCGAACTAACTCATGGTCTCACCACATATAATTGTCTGCCCAAGTGGAAGAACAACTAATTATTCTTTAGTATAAAATATGCTCACCCCTTATGGTAATGGTTGCTTCGCACCGTCTCTCCGTACTCAGCACTAGCTTGTCCCACAGTACTTGATCTAAATTTGCCAATTTCTCAATCAGGGTCTACGTCCAACAAGTGTTCTAAGAGATTTAAATTAGGAGAGAATGCTGGTCAACTCATTCGATTGATATTTTCACTTTCAAATAGCAGATAAGCAACAGAAGTCCGGTGAGATCACTCATTCTCATTCATAAAATGCCTGGCCAATAACATCACGGAATAAATGCGCATAGAGAAGGATTATCTCCTAACCAAAGAGATCTTCGATTACAGAAACCATGTCAAAAACCTGCATCTTATTCCAACCTTTCACCAATGCCTCTCCGACGTTAGCTCCAGAACCACCGTTGCGATTTCTTTCTGTGATATTAATGGCATGAAACCGTGTACCAACCTCTCTCTAAATAACATTAAAAAACCCCTTGTGGAACAGTAAGGAGGACTCAGCTCCATTGATGAGATGTCCAGTTTTTGTGCTCCTTACACCATTCTAAACGGTTACATCGATTACCAACTTCCAAAGTGATGCGAACAGTGGGCGATAGGCCAACTTTAATCAGGATAGTGGGTGAATAGCTCAACTTTGTAAAGCCGTCTAGCCACCGTTAATACGCTACACTTGTAGCTCAGTTACTATACACAGTAGCTGAGAAATGGTGCTCGACTATACATCGGTCATCCACCACAGTTGTTTTCCTAGGCGGCCACCAACAACCTATCTAACAAGCCGGAAATGTGATACTTTTGTAAACAATCAATGCGAGACAAAGTTTTTTTGAATCGTTTGCAAGACCAAAGTGACTCATTCAATGAAGCAATTAAAATGAATAAAAATATAATTTAACTTGCACGAGCACGTAGTGCTTGGAATTTCGAGAAATTATGTTCCGACTTGATATTTTGAAATATGCATTGCAGATTTCATTTCAATCTTTTTTATATTTGCTTTGTTTTTGGCACAAAAACTAAAAATATTCTTTATAATTAAAATAATTTTGAAAGATCCAAGATGATACATTGAAATAGGCAGAGCAAATTTCATTTTAATATTTTATTTTTGTAATTTACTAATTACAAAAATAGTTAGTGGAAAAAAACCTCCTCGAAATTTTCATTTTCCTAGACAGTAATTGAAATTCAGCTCCTTGCAATATCGATGTCTTCATGATTTTTATTGGCAATCAGTTTGAATTCTCATAATCATTTTCAAGGCATCTGCTTTTGCAATATTGAATGGAAAAATATGTCGTATTTCAGGTATGAGCAATTAAAATTTATTTGCTACAAATAAACTTATTTCTTTTTAAAAATATGATTTCACTTAATATATTTCTTTCAATGATTATTATATATTCCGTCAATTAAATATTATTTATTCAAAAACTCGGAAATATTTTGATCCCTCAATTGTAATTTCTATGTGTTTTATTCCTTAACTTTTTTTAAATACATTGATTACAGTATATGTACTGGAATAATTTTGATATGTATGTAGAAACAGATAAAAGAAACTAATATTCTGTTATAAACAATATGCAGATTATTAAAAATTTCTTTACTGCACCAAATACATTAAGTTATAGAGATTTTGAATTTTTATTTTTATTTTTCTTAATTATTAGACAGACTTTATCCTTAATTAATTCCTAATCATATATATGAAACCATATCTGTGATTATTTCTTAACTATTGATTATTTGATTATTAACCAATTCTGAAATTTTATAAAATCTTTAGCACTTGTATGTCATTTACGTATTAATTATAGCAACTGGTTATTTCCTTTCTAATATTTAAATATGTTTTTTTTTCTTCTAAATCTGCAAAATAGGAACTGTTTGTTCGAAATCTTTTGGTGTAACACTGATCCACATCTTTGCAAAATCAATGCTTTATTTATGTCGATATATAATATTTTGTTTCTTTATTTCCACTTATTTTAGTTTAGAAATATCTTCTATATGTGAAATGTTTTTGAATATCTCCCCTATTTTCTTCATTTATGTAATGCTCGGTTTCTTGTCACAAGGGAATATCGTTAATATTGTAATCTCATAATGCATTTCTTGCACACGAACCATTGTCGGAAACCTAATGCATTTCTTATGCCTAGAGAATACTACAGTTTTGTAATAAACTTATAAAATTTTGAACTATAAGGAAAATGAACTATCATTTCCAAAATAAAAAAAATAGTTTGTAGGAATTCAGAAAAAAAAGTTGTACCAGCATTTGAGATATCTTTAGAAAGTGAACTGGTGTTTCGAAAGCCATTAGAAATGAATGCCTTTTGAAGATAGATGCATTAACGATGGAGCATCTTGCAGTTTTGAGATAACAAAAACTCTGAAACATTTCCGGCACTCATGGATAATAGTACTGAGAGTAATGCATCGTGTGGAAAAAAGTTGAAGAAATAAATGCCCTTTTTAAATTTCTTTTCTCTTTCTAAAAGTAATATTTGCATTAAAATATATAATGTATTAGAAATTGTATTATATTTCCAAAATGATACATAAATTACAAGTTAGAAAATAATTTTGGATTGGTTTGAGTAAAATTAAGTAGCTAATTTATGGAAACGTAAAAACTTACTATGCTATTTGATTAAATAAGTAAATAAAAGACGCATTTTAGAAATTTCTTATTATCCCTATCAAAAGGAAAAGTGATACTCATCACCATGAAGAATAAATTTATTCCCTAGTGTCTTAAAGAGCTAGTTTGTACTGTTGACTAGGAAAATATCAAAAACTTGAGAAAGTTGGGGGACCGAAATTTTGTTTATACTTAGCTGATTACTTTAGTGTTTATCCATTTTAAACAGTCTATAGTCGCGTTATGTAAATGGGTCGTGTAAATGTATTACATTTAATAATTTTTAAAGAAATTTCTGGTGGCACAATAATAAATAATTTTTTTTTTCATTCCACAAACAAAAAAGAAAAAAGCCACAGAAAAAGGATTTATAAAATATAAAGGCCTTTGGCAAGCCAAATAATCAGATACATTTTTATTTTCTATACAAAAATTAATCCTACTAAATAAATTATGCAAAATATATTCAACACAAAATCAAATTTTATAAAACGATTTGTGAGAAATATTTAATATGAACATTGCTATCATAAAAAAATTCATAAATAGGATTAAGAAAATGTGAATCTGTTTCAATCATGTAATATCATCAATGTGTTTTCTCAAACGAGTTCTAAAGCTTCTTCATATTTTATTAAGCAGTTTTAATATCATTTTAAATATTTTTTTTTAATTTTTACGAATTAATTTTATTTTCCTTTTCTCCAAAAGTGTTATGGAATCAATAAGTGCTTGAAAAAACAAAAATTCATTACATATTTCAAGAAAACGATTTCTTGGAGACTTAATTTGTTTTAAAGGAAATAGTGAAATATTTATTGCTCATATATACTTACAAAAATATTTTACTCTGACCAAAGATGTTTGCATTTTTTAAAATTCAATTTAGATTAGCATAAGTAAAGAATATAAAGATCTGGAACTCACTTGCTTTTATTTAATTTAACTATTCTTAAAATTATAAAAATTAAATGCTTTAATACATTTTTTAATCGTTTAGGATGCATTATAGTGTCTAATTGTAAATTTCAAGATTACGATTACATTTCAAGATTTAACCTCTAAACTCTCGCTCCCGTGAAAATGACGGACTAGGTATTTAGACCTCCATTTCTAGCGCCCGTGAAATGGAGATCGGGCTGGGGTGTTCAATAATAGCGCGACAAAACGATTAAAACCAAATCAATTCTTTTGCCCAGTAGTCATATTATTTCTCATTTTATACGCCAGATGGTATTAATAGTCTATTTTAAATGTTATTACAGATTGTTTATTTTCAACCAAGTAGCTCTTATCGAGTAAGTGTACTTGTGATATGTATTTTGCAATCTTAGTCCAGATCCCGCACAGTTACTTTGTTACACATAATCTAGTTGAATATGCGTGATTTGTGTTCTGTGTTAAAATATATATTTTTAATGTTGTATTCATTATTGGTTGGAGTGCAAAGTTTGTTGTTCCAGAAGAGTATAAAACAATAAGAGATGCAGGAAGGAAACTCTAAATTACTGTCAAAATTGTGACTTTGGCTTCTGTATCTCAGACTTTGAAGTTTACCACATAAGAAAAACTAACTAATCTTTATTTATATTAGACGCAATATTAATAAAATTTTATCTTTATGTTTAAAAGACATATTGCTTAAATTTTCTCTGCTTTCTGGAAAACTAACATTCTGTCAAAATAAGACTAAATGTTGACTTTTCATAAAATTTTAATTTATTAAAATTTCAATTTAAAAAATATAGAAAATTAAAAATTGAATGTATATGTTATCCGCATACTTATTTTTAGATAAATTTCTTAAATAAAAAATAGGCTCTTGTATGATCGTTTTTTTTTAAATTATCCGATGGTTAAGGAGTAAATATTTTCTAAATTTGTTACTAAGATGATATATTAATCTTAAAATCATTTTTTTTTCTGTTTTAGATAATAACACACTATTTGATCAGGAATAGGAGGAAAAACTACTCTTAGATTGTCTCATATTTATTAAAATGAATTATGAAATATGATAACAAAGAAAAAAAGAAAAAGAGTTTTATACATAAAAATCAATAACAGAATTACATTGTTAAATATAAAAAATAGAAAATGACAATTTTATTATAAATTTGGATATCACAACAAATTTGTTATTGTGTCAAAATCTGAAAACAAATTAATAAAAAAGTATCATTGAATATAATAAAATCAAGTCTCCTAACTGTCCACTAAAATATAAAACATATTATAAATACAATAAATGCAATACTTTATAGAATATTTGGAATGTATAGTTTTGCTTAAAAATCAGCAATTTTCTAATTTTTCAATATCAATGGCAAAATATCTGTAAAAACTTTTTTCATAAATTTTGTTTTATCTTAAATGAAATAAACAACTGAATGATTGATCTGAATATGAAGATTTATTCATTGCATCAAAATATTTGCTGCAAATGGCTATAAACTCAATTCTTATTGCAATTTTTTTTAAAATTTCTATGGCTGATGAAGTGTTTGATTAAACAAGAGACTGGAATTAAAAAAAATAAAGATTAAAAGGAAATTTGTTATGCATATTTTTAATGTATCATGTCAGAACATCATTTCTTGGACGGCCAAGCATCATGTGCTCTTGCAAGTTAAATTATATTTTCATTCGTTTTAATTGTTTCATTGAATGAGTCAGTTTAGTATTGCAAATGATTTTTAAAAAAACTTTGCCTATCATATATTGTTAAAAAATTATCACATTTCCAACTTATTTTGCTGTAGTCATTAACTTAATTTTTTTAATCAGGGCTTTTATAAATACAATGGCAACACGTTATTAAAAGCTAATTTTTTGAGATGTTCATGAAGATAATAAAATTTTTATTTTTTACCAACGGATTTTTGTTAATGTTAGAAACCACATCATGTTTTGACAAGATAATAATATCTTTAGTCTTATGTGACGCTATACAAGATTGAAAAATAAGTCATTGGAAATAAATAGCTAGAATATACAACTTTAATACTAAAATAAATCAACATTTTATTTTTAGATAAAAATTACTTAACAACATTAGGCCATTTAATATAGTTCTTACTGTTTCACAGAAAATATCTGGATAATTTAGCTTAAACTGCTAAAAGGTTTAAAGCAGCAAAATAGAGAAAAGTATTTCCATTTTACAAGGCAAAAGAGTATCTTTAATTCCACTTATGTTACTTGAGTCATAACTCTAAATCTGGTGCTACTTGTCTCAAACATATAAGAAAATTATTTTCTTTTTTAAAAAAACCACGTTTTCAACCTAAAGGGAATTTTCCTAAATTTATTTTGTTTATTCTCCAAACATATATCTTGCCTTTCAAATAAATAAGTTGGATATGTAAAGAGCTCTTGTCTGATTTCAAATATCCTACTATTTCGACTTTTCTGCCTTTTTTAATTCTTTTTTTTTTTGCATTTTTGTTTTTAAATAAACGTTTTCAAGTTCTCTTATGTAAATTATTATTCAAATGTTTCCTTTCGAAAAATATAAAACACGTTTAGAACATTTTTTCCTTCTAAATATTATAGATAAATGCGTCATAAAAATTGGCTAAAAATAGATTGCCATCATTAAATATTTCAAAACGCGTTTTGAAAAAGTCATCGAGTGTATTATTTTCTGAGTTTTTCTAAACTATTTAGTTTATAGTTTTGAATTCTTGAATGTATAAAGATTTCATATTCGAATTGTTCGATTCTTTTTTAAAATAATAAATAGAGACTTTCCCATTTCTTCAAATATATTCTTTAATAAATATTAAACAACTATTTATATTTGACCAATAATTACACGATCAATTTTTTTGAAAGGATTTATGAATTAAAATAACTTGTACTAAAATTTTCTTTTATCATATAATGATATCTTGATTAAATTTTTGGAAACAAAATCTTTAAAAATCTTTTTATGTAAAAAATAATTGGAATTTTAATGCTTTCATTATGAAATTTTTATTGCATCATTTTAATTTTAAGTATTTAATTGCATCAAAGCTTTTTATTCAACATTATTTTTATATCATAATAATATACCGGTAATTTTTCAATAATTAAGTTTTTCGTATTGTAACTATGAATAATGATGTAAAAATACTTTTTGAGTTTCGTATGAAAATATTACATTCTGAGAAAAATAGTAAAAATATTTTTATTGAAATACTAGCATACTACTGTTTTGCCTGACCTTGTTTTTTACACTGTAACGATATCAATAAACTTATTTCTATTAATTGTTATTATAATAATTCAAACAATCATTCGATTCTCATTTTCTTTCATTAAGTATTTTATGTGACTAAATAATAAAGGATTAATGTAAAATAGCGAAGGTTGTGTTATATTTAGTATTAACGCTTGCAAAAGATATTTAATAAAATATTTCACTATCGCCCAGTTCATTTCTATAATGCATAAGGAATTATAATTATACATTATTTTTCTAAGAGTATTTAGAACTGGGCCCATGTTATTTGTTATTGGAATTTTAATGTGAGCTGCATATGTAATAATGTATTTCTGAAAAGTAATTTTCCTTTCGTTTTATTGTTAATTTCGTACTTAATAATGATTCATTACTATTCGAACATACATGCAGAAAGTATACAAATGAAATCCTTTGTCGAATTTTGCCACATTTTAAATGAGATAACATGAAAATAACCGTTCATTTCCCTTTTCTTCTAGCTTTCCAAATCCAGTCCAAACACAGTTTATCTCCGAAATTTAACATTACAGAGTGAAGGGCAATACACTTGCCAGGTATCTGCAGATGAACCCTACTTTGGCTGCGTTCAGGTGCACAGAGATGTCGTTGTCTACAGTGAGTTTTCCTACGTATTTTGATTAATATTTGTGTATATTATTATATTGCTAAAATGAGATTTACACATAGCCGAAATTTTTTTTCTGTAACCCTGTAAAAGCTAAAAACGGTTAATTTATCTCATTAAATATAAGATACTCAATCTCTGTTTCATGCAATCTTTTTCCAATAATGTATTAGCTCTGTCTAAAATAACTAGAAAATGTTTTTTACAGTTTTGCTATAACTAAGCGCACCAATAACTATTTGTCAAAGTAGCTGAAATGGTAGCTGTCTTCTTTATATTGCCGAAATTTGAATGGCTTACTTTATGTTTGCCATACTTTGAAAAATACAGATTTTTTGGAGATGAAATACAATTAATCAAAATGTTAATCAATGCAAATAGGAGCAAAAAAACATGCATCATAAATATTGTATAGTGAAGAATATCAAGTACATGCATTATGAATATTGTATTTTGAATGTACTACTAGTTATTTTCTTTTCAACGAGTACGTTTATTATTTTTATTAAAAACATCGTTCATTTTATTGAGAAAAAAAACGATGCAAGTTTAACATTAAACATATAACAAAAAATTAACTTGATTCCTGCTTAGTACAACAAAAAATTATTTTAATTATTTTTTATTAAATGGCTACAATTAATATGGATAATTTATCAAAACATTATTGATATTCGCAAGAAATGAGCTAGAATTCTTCATCTTCACACGAAAAATACTGAAATCCTTACATTTTACGGATTGGGCTAATGCCTGTTGATTTCAATTTTCATTACAAACTGCTAAAACTCTATTTCCAGTATTAAAAAGGAATTAAATTAAATGAATGAATTAATATGTGAAAAAAAGCTGCATTAACATCAAATGTTGTTAACTACAAGTTTAAAAAATGCATTTGAGCTTGAGTGTATGAATAAAAAGTATTTTATTAACAATTTCAAATTTGAACAAAATATATAAATATATATAGAAAGAGTGCGATAATAGTAGGAATTGAAGGAGAATTAATAATCAATAGCATAAACAGCTCATTCACAGACTTTGTACATTGAGAAACTGTGTAGCTCTATGAAACTGAAATAAAAATAGTGTCTTTTATAGTGAGTTTCCTTATAGAATAAATTTCGCTTTCTACTAAAAAAAAACTTGATAATCTATTATAAAGGGCTCTTGATTTTAGTTAATTCAAAGATATTTTTTAACAGTTGCTACTCGGTTTTATAAGAGCACTTAATTCCTTAGAGTAATCTACTTCAATTTGAAAAGAAGAAAAAACTATTTAGTAAAAGAGCTATCTAGAAAGTTACGTTTCTGGGAATTCGAATTTTTTTTGCAGAATTTTTCTTACACTCAGCGTTTCGAATTATTTAAATCCAAACACTACACATTTGTTTCTTGAATAAATGGGGATTTCACAATAAATGAAAATAAATTTAAATAAAGAAATTACTATTCTTGTCGTTTTTGATTTAATACACCTTAAAAATTTAATTAGTAAATGCGATATCACTTCAAAACTTAGAATCTGTATTTTTTCCATCAATAGCAACTATTGTAAAATGATTAAAAAGTATAATTTTATTTGCATCTCTCTATATTAGGAATCAAGGGAAAAAAAGTCTTCAAAATGTCATTCTTTCATATAACTAAGTTCAAACAAAAAAAAAAACAATACTGAAAATACAATTAAAAATTAATTTTTTAGAAAAAAAATTCCAGTTGTTGTATGACAATTATTTTCAATTTTAAGTACTAAAGCCGCTTTGTTTATTTTTTCTTCATATATATATATTTGTTCTTCAGTGTTCCATTTGAAGAGTCAAACCTTAAAGGTAATTTATAAGAGTGATAAAAAGATAAATATCTTATTATATTTGCAGGGGCATTTATTACAAATAAATTAGAAATATGTTAAAAATGTTTAAAATGAATTGAGAAAATGTCTTTGCCATAAATTATAAAATGTAGTTGAAATCATTCCCCATTTTCAATTCAATGAAATGTGTACATAATTAACATAATTTGCCTTTTTTACATTTAAATAAATTTGTGAAAAATAGAAAATTATAATTTTGTGAACCATTTTTTATAACACTTTAATATTTAGGCTTTTAAAATGTGTCTTTCATTTTTTTAAAAACTATATTAACATTACAATAATTTTTAATTGATATTATAAAATTTTAATTTGGAAATTAAGGAAGTAGGTGTCATTGTAGTAACTAAGCATCTTTCAACTTTTATTTGATTTTTTTATGAATAAAATAATTGCATCTTTGTCTTTTAAAATATTTCCATTTGTTTTATCATGAAAAAATTACATGTAAATCATAATGAATATATAAAAAATACAAAACAAAAATGAATTAAAAAATGGGAAACTTTTCTTTAGCCATTGGTATATTAAAATTCAAAATTTCAATTATACAAAAGAGCATTTGAAGTTCATTATAAACCAATTGCGAAAGTTTTGATACATTTTCTTGACAATATAAGTGCATGCACAAAACAGCTAATCTATTTAAGAATGTCTCATCATAATATTAATAAATCTATTTCTTTCCTTAATAATGATCTCTTCATCTTAATTTAATTTGAAATGTTTCTCATTTGATCATATTGAATGAGTTTCTATGATTCGCGAATGAAAAACCTACATACAAAACTATTAATACATTCTTACATTATATTAAAAAAAATGAATATGAGAATGACTATTCATGTCAAAAATATTGTTAAATCAGGGAAGAATATTTATACTGAATTTTGAAGTGAAATTCATTTTAATGAGTACTTTTTTCGTTGGAAATTTTATTTCAAGTTATCTTATCAACTGATACATGCATCAATTTCTATCGCTTTTATACTTGCTTATTACTTTATTCCTATTATAAAAAATTATTC
>JAOUZG010052814.1:1766305-1783139 GCA_026289955.1 Argiope argentata
CTCTCTCTCTGTATATATATATATATATATATATACAGAGAGAGAGAAGGTTTGAGTTACTTTTCGGCAAAGATTTTTAAACAAAAAAATTTAAACTTAATTAAAAATTCAAACATTTATAACATAGAAACATTTATCTGTTTTTTTTATTAAACTTGCATTTAAAATAATATTCCAGAAAATAATACAAAATTACAATTAATAAATTAAACTTAAGACAATATTATATATATAAAATTTCCAAATTTTATAGAAATTTTCTTAATGCCATTTTAACTCTAAAATAGAATAACTGAATCTTTTATCTTTAAATATTAAAATAAAGACTACAAAACCTCAAATCTATTTTACTTAACTTTAGCTATATATAATAATTTCGCAAGTCATTTTTGATTTAAGCTCTTAAGATAAATTTATATATCAGAAATTGTAAAATTTATGAGAAAAATATTGAATATTTAGTTCTTTGTATTTTTTCAACCGAATAGGTAAGTTGAATAAAATTATTGTTTATATGCGTCAAACTATAATATTTATTTTCAATCAAGCAAGCCGTAATAGTTATTAATTGCAAAGCATATAAGATTAATTTATTTTAAAACTATATTTTCTATTAACTTAAAAGCATTAGAATATTAATTTTACGAAGTTGATTATCTTTTACTTATCGATTTTTGTTTTTAAAATTGAAAAAATTCTTTGAAAATTTAAAAAATATTTTGTAAGTATCGTTTATATTATACATAAAACATTAATGCTTTAGAGATTCTCCACATGTCATGATAGTAGGAGAGGAAAGTGTAAAGGACCCTTTAAAACATCTTTTTTGTGTGTGACATCGACCATGTACCTGTTCTTTTTTCCCTTACAAGTCAACTTTTTACGTGTGTAAAAGAAAATGTTCAAGATTCGAGATAATGTATTGGGTTTATAGTGAATAAAGTTTGAAGGAAGTGTACGAAAATTCTCCTCGTCGCTTTCAACTTTTTTTTTTTTTCTGTTTTGACTTTTGGATTTGAAAAGAGCGAAAGGGTCAAGGGGAAATATTTGTTCTGTCATCACTTTTTCTGACACATGGTATTTCTGAGATAGAAAAAGTTTTTGCTCAAACGGGCGAAATTTTTCTATTTTTTTCGGTTGTAAAGAGTAATTCAGAAACATATGTTTTTCTGATGATTGTGTGAAATTCAAACTTATTTTTAAGTGCTAGTAATTCAATATGTTTCCCTGGAGAAATATAATTAATATAGAGGAAAATATTCAAGAAAAAATTTAATGTTATCAGAAATTGCAAATATGGAACACGCGATATCAGTAATTACTTTGAATTTCCAAGAAGTTAAATCGAATTTCAAATTATCAATAGAGGAAACTAAATTAATTACAATAAATCTTTAGTAAATCAGAAACTTTCAAAATCTTATAAGTGGATGGTACTTTAAAATATGAATTTAATTCATACATTCAGAGAATTCAAAACCCAATGTGTAATAAAATTAAAATTTGGAAATTTTCACTAGAAGATATAATGATAAATTATAAAAGTAATTATTTCTTTATTTTTGTTAGTTTAATGACATATTTGTTTGTAGAAAACTCACAAGGCGATCGATAAACAATTCGAAAAATAGAGAAAGTAGAGAAAATTTTGGAATAAAAGTAGGGTAATTTATACTCACGTATGTACGAGTTATACACACGTTTTCAATTTACAGAAATTCTTTTATATGCGCTTATAATTAATTTTATTTATTGTTACACTTAATTATAAGTTATCAGGAATACGAAACATTTTATTTATTATTAAATTTAATAAAAAAAATTATATTGATATGAAAGTCTTTTAATAACACATTATTAAATAAATACTTTACTGCAAAAAAAAAATCTGATCCAGAAAATATACTACTGTAATGCATATTTTAAATTAATTCAAAACAATAATAAATCATCATAATTATTAGGATTAGAATAACTTTGTTGTAACTCAATAAAAATAACAGTATTATATTTGATTTTTACCCATAAAAATTCACAAATTTATGCGATTTCTTGTATTTTATTTCTTTTAATACTTGAACATTTTTTAAATTTGAAAAAAATATGTTTAACTTAAATCAAAATCATTTTCTTGTAATTAAAAACGGTGTATATAACTTTTGTAGCTGTATTATACAAATATTTTATTTTATATTTTTTCATAATTATTGAACTCTATAAACTAATAATAATTGGATTACTACCCAGACAGAAATTGAGAGGACATTTAAGAATATAGAATTTGTCAGGAAATGAGGACACCACAAAAGTAATAGCCTTTCCACTTTATGTTCCTTTATACACATTTAGTTAGAAAAAAGATGGGAACAGAATAAAAGACTGCCGCTGCAATAGGAGATCATGCCAATTCTATGTATGCACCAATAATTCTTTTTATATGTATTTAATTCTGACAAGGTTTACATTGAAATCAATAAAAAAGGGAGAAATATAATCTCTTAAAATATAAGAATGATACTGGCATGGTATTTAAACAATAAAGTGCCGATGTCCTGCCATAAGAGTAGCTCGGATTCCTCGTGATCTGGGTCCCCCAGTTCTGGCAAGGCTGTTCTTCATCTGTGTTCTATCTGTGAGGTGCGTGTTGTGTCCCTCCTGAAAAAAAGGGATGTGTCCCTTGTAAAAAGGATATGTATAAACGATTGCGACGTATGAGTAGTTGAAAGGTACTCTTGGAAATAGGTGGTGCTACTAAAAAGTATAGACGTTGTTTCAGTTTAAAATCGCCAAATTTGTCAGCGGACTTGTTTATGACAAGTGTCATTAGAAACAGCAACAACAAATAATAATAATAAAAGGAATGACTTTATTATTGTAAATCCTACCAGTATCATTCTTCTATTTTACTTGATTACGAATGATGCAGAAGTCCATTAAGGCACTAAAGGTAATGCTACTTAACATTTCTAACAAGGTCTATTTAGAAATTATCACTGAAGTGCTCATGATCAGTTACTAATTAATCCTTCTATTACGAATTAATTATTGATAAGTAAATGTTTGTATTTCTGTAGTTCCACCAGAATCATCGCCTCTAATCTATGGTGAAGTGACAGAATATGGGGACAATATAACTGTCCGTTGTTCTTCAGCTAAATCCAAACCAGCTGCAAATCTCAGCTGGTACGTCAACGATGTCCTGGTAAGATACTTTGTGAAATTAAATGAAAACATAGCGCATTTTCAACAATGAAAACATAACACATTGCTAATTAAGAGTTAGGCATTGATTAATTGTCTTATTTCAGAACTTAAAAGAAATATTTTTACTATAAAAGATCTAGTTTACAATCAAAAAATATTAATTTTATCGATAAAAATAAAAATTGATTTTATTGGATTATCTTAAAATATATTTTACGGTTGAATTATAAAAATATTTTTACTAAGTCTTAAAATATTTCCATTAATTAAATGATTGATTGGCTCTAATTAATCATTTTGATTTCACCGTTATGCTTTTTAAATATTTTATTGATATTTCATTTTCTGCATTTTTTTAATATAAAAGAAATACTTTTTCCTTTATAATTGGGCTGATACTCTTGTGTCGATTAATTTAAGAGTGAAAAATTTCAGAATTGTATTATTCCTTCTTATCTCAACATTTAGTAGCTGCTATAGTTTTCAAAGTGCACCAATAGTTATTTAAGAGTATTTTTAAGGTATGATCTAATGGAAAACTATCACAAAAATGTAAAACAATTAAATAAATAATTAAGTTCTCAAAGAAAAGAAACTGAAATAATTATTTAAAAAATAAAATCAAACTGATTAATAAAAGTAGAAAAGTGCTCACTCTAAACTCATATCATGAAAACATTAATTTTAATTGCCGTCTATTAAAATTATTAAGCAAGAAACAGGAAAATTTTTATTCTTCCCTGAAATTATATAAACAACATTCCTTTTAAAGTTTTCATTACTTTAAAAATAAAAGTAAGAGAGTTCTCTTTTAGGGTTTTATCCTGTTATTTTGCTGTGGTTTAAAGAAATGTCTAATCTTTTAATCTATGAACTGCATTCAAAAAAATTTTTAAATCTTCTACCATTAGTAAATTCATATTTTATTCAAATTTTCCTTCATTACGTCACGAGCGGATTTGCTTGTTATTGTTGTTGTCGAAAGTTAGAGCACGGTTGATAATTTAAATACTTTTCGAGAAAGTATTTTCATCCCACGGCTTTAAAACTCTACTCAAAATATTAGAAGAATTCAAAAGTTTTTCAGTTTCACAAACATCTTGCCAGATTCAGAAGAATGGGTATTATTACATCTCTTCCCTTTTTTCATGTTTTCTGAAATGCTTAAGAATAGGGGGGATGCATTCTTTACTTATTTCAAGACTGGGTTACTTCTAGACAAGGCCTTTTTGTTTTATGTATAGTTCGTTAATTCGAATATGAAGGTATCAAACTCTACTGTTAATAATTTCTTTAATTCTTTCAAAATTATGTTCTAAGTTGTAAGCAACAGAAAAAATAGGCTATGGCGTGTGAAATATGAGTTGTTTTCTTATATAAAAATATTTATACTTAATTATTTAAATACTTGTAAGAATTTCAAGTCTTCGGTTTTTAAAAAAG
The DNA here is from genome assembly GCA_026289955.1 of Argiope argentata. NCBI lineage: Eukaryota > Metazoa > Arthropoda > Arachnida > Araneae > Araneidae > Argiope > Argiope argentata. Next base: position 1,770,953 of record JAOUZG010052814.1, read on the forward strand.
TTTAATTAATACCAGTGGCAGTTTTAATGTCATTGGAATTATCTAACAACAATAAAAAATTGTTTATAATAATAATATATTTGATTTAATTTTATATTTTCCTAAACCACATGAATATTACTATGCACAATATAATTTTATACAATATCATTTAAAATGCTCATTCACATTTTTCTCTTACTTCCAATATATATTTTTATTCACCTTTTAGAATACACAAATGAAATTCTTTCAATACTCTTTTTTCCCTCTTATTTATTTGTCTTTCTTCTTATATTAAATATAAAATCAGTCATTTTGCATACGTAATTTATTATATAATGTCTTTTTCTCACTGATTGCATTGATTTTCAAATATTTTGTGTTCAAAGTTATAACTAAAAAATTTCCACCAATTAAAATTAGAAAAGAAGATTTGATTCTTGTTTTCATTTTATAAATACAAAATTTCATTAATATTTATAAATAAAATATCGAGCTCTCATTCCCAGAAAACTTACTCCTGTATATGAAATAAGTTTTCTAAAATATTTCAACTAGCTTCTCATGACATGGTGAAAACAAAATAAATACGAGGAAATGAAAAAAAAATTTGGCATTGTATTTTTTTCAATAAAAATATTTTAAAGAATTTCATTTCAAAATTTATGCTAATTTTACTTGAAATGCAAATTTCCAAAAATATTTTCAAACTTTTTAACATTTCCAATTGCATTTTAAGTGCTTTTCTAAGTCGCGAGCACAATTTTGTTTAGCAACTGAAAATCTATTGCACAGGATACATACAAATTTACACAGATATAGAAATTATATATTTTTTCTTTATGCTTACATTTATTTTACTAGCTATTTTGTAATTTTAAACATGTATAATTATATATGTTAACCTCAGATTATTCTCAGAAAAAAATAAAACATTTTTTTACTAATTATCCTATGTTAGCTAAAAATAAATTACTTTCTATCCTCAATTTACTATCTTTATCACTTCGTGTTCTTAAAAATCATTTGGAAAGTTATAAAAAGAGAAATATATAGAAGTCTATTTAAATGCTTCGAGTATCAATATGAATGTTATCCTTGTATCCTTCAAGACAGATACAAATTCTTCCAGTAAATAGGAACTTGTTACTTGTAAGACAATGAAAGTACTCAAAAATGATTCAACATCCGCCAACATGCGTCACACTTTCTTTGGTAATGATGCTGCTTCCTTCCTGCTTCTTCCCGTAGATGGATTCCGCCTCGATTCGTGACACCCAAGAGGTAATCCGGCATCCTGATCAGTTGGAATCATCGTCATCCTCAATCAGCATCCCCCTGACGTCCCATCATCTCCCTCCCGGGGACCTCCGACTCACGTGCGCAGCGTCCATAGCCAACGTGGTCACGTCTGTCAGCGAAGAGTTGCTCATCAACAGGCCGATGCCGGAAAAAGTGTTGGAATTGAAAAACAGGTCCGGACACTTCCGTTGCGACCTGGCGGTGACAGTGATTGTGATTGTGGGTGTTTTTTGTATCTAATGTGGCATCAATTGGCGCATTTTTTTTTCTTTCGGTGTTTCGTGATATGTGCTCAAATAAAGTGTTTTTTGTCGTTGTGTTATTATTATGTGATATTTCTTTTTAAATGTCAAAGATAAATGTGATATCGATTATTAAATTTTAGTAAAGATATTTTTTTAATAAAAGCAATTTAATGTTTGGTTTTCAAAGACAATGCTGGTTTAGATGAAATATTTTTGATTGCTCTATGCTCATTTTCCTCTAATTCCAATAAAGAACAATATTTCTTTTAACATAATATATAATTGGGAAAAAAATAATTTTATCAATAATTATCAGAAAATTATTTAGACTCTAGCAACTCCGAAAAGGTTTACGGTATGTGCAAAGCTTTTCCTTTTACGGGGCATAACCCTGGAACATCGACAAATAAAATTTTCGGTGTAATGTCTTGGAAAACTGATGATTTAAATACAAAAGTCTCAAAAGTTCGCTGATTATCGTTTAATTAATGAAATAAAAGGTAGTAAATATGTTTCCCAGAGATCGTTCAGGGGGTAATAGAAGATAGTTAAGAATATTTACCACCGAAAATTAAGCTTGTTTTTGCAGTTATTTATGGCATTTTACAAGCCTGCTATTGGCGATTTCTGTTGAATTGGCAGTAGCGTCTGAAGGATAGAGCCTCTGAGCATCTGAAGGTAAAAATTCCATAACTAGCTCATATAAGGATGACACATACACAATTCTTCTTGTGTACCGCCAACCATCCCGCCACCACTGAACATAGCAGTATCGACAGGATTCGTTGTGGCCAACTGTGGGCTGTATCACTGTCCATCCTTCCATGACCGAATCTGCCAAACTTACATTCTCTACACACTCATACACTCGCTTGAAGAATCCCTTTTTATAGATTCTTTCAAACACCTTGCAGATAAACCACGTGGTACATAGCAACCCTGCCAGAACCAAGGCTGGAAGCTGGGAAGCCCAGATTACTAGGAAAATGCTCTACCCCTACATCAAAGCCAGAGTTAATGTAAAAATTCTTAATAATTTTTTTATTAGTAAATACATTTACCACTTAAGTTTTAGTAATTTAAAATAACTTAACTCGTTTTTTTTAGTTGGAATTGTTCAGAATCCAAATTAAGTATGTCTAACATTGAAGATCATTTTGCATTTGATAGGATGGCAGGGTGCATAAAACTGTTGCAATCTGGTGCAATTTAATTAATAATATCTTAACCGAATTTTGTGTTAAGAAATAAATGTAACAACCTACAGTATTATGCAGAAAATTATTAAAAGAAATATTCCGAATTTTAAGAAATTCCAACAACGTCGACAGTTGATTGTTTATTTTTAAAAATGAATGTTTAAATTAAATTAAATAAATCAGCCAAACAAATACTTGATAAATAAATATAAGAATATCTCATACATTAATAGTACAGTTATGTTTAACTTCGGAAACTTGTTTCGGGATTTAAAATTAAATGACAATAGCTGAAAATTAATGTCGTTAAGTACACTTCTCACAGTGAATGAGCAATACTCAGCATTCCTACTACTTTTGAATTTAAACTGAAATTTAACTATAGTTTTAATGTATTTCGTAGGCATTAAAATAACTAAATTGAATATTAGCATATGATTTTCCTGTTTATTATTTTAAAATAGTTTTTTGTGAGCTCATAAAAAAACTTTTTCCCATTTTTGCGTACACAGAGAAATACAAAGGGATAAAATATATTAATATTTAAATGCAGAGAGCATTGATATATCTTATCTTTTAGGTTAGAGTATATTGGGAATTAGTTTTCCATTGCCTTTGATGTAATAAATACTTCCTTTTTTCAAACCTATGTTGATTGCTTGAAAAATATAACATGTGTTTGCAATTACAAGTTTATCATAATATCAGAGAGAGCATTGCTCAAAATTATGAAGACAGTTCCCAAATATTGGACGCCTCGTTTGAAGTTGTATGTTAATATTAGTGTTCAATTACATTGGAAGAGAGAAATAAACCTACAATAGAGAAATACAAGAATTGGTAGTACTTAAAATTTCGGTAGTTTTCAACTCTTTCAGTACGAAATATATTTATTTACCATTAACTAAATTAGAAACCTATTGAAAGAGAAAACAACATAAAATATTATATAAAGAATTAATTTTCTATTAACTTTAATTCTGATGATTAATTTTTGTTAAACAGCAAAATTTTACGGAAACACTATATCACAATGTTAGTGTTAAATTAATTTTGATTTTAGACACCCAAAGGAATTTTTCTGAGATTTAATCTAGAACAAATTTGTTGAATTTATATAATTAAGTTTAAAGTACCTTTTGAATTAATATATGCTATTTTTTTTTAATTTGAAAAGTACTTTCCAGTAAGTCAACATCAAAGAGAGACTTCTAGAGAAATACGAACCATGGATAAATACGATCTCTAGTATATAATTACCATCTATAATCCTAATTACAGTCATTGAGCCAAGAATTAATCTAAAATCATTATTCGTTTTTATATTCGACGAAGCAAGGGATTGAGTAGACGCTGCCTAAAACACCATCAATTGAAATATATCAAGTAAATGAAGTAAGTTTATCGATTTCTATTTAAATAATGCACAGTTTCTTTGAATTATTGTCTACTATTTAAGCAATATATATCCATTAGATCACAAATTATGTGTTATTTAAAATAAATAATAGTTTAAAAACCAACAAAAAGGAGTTTTAGTAACTTTTTGTGCTCCAAAATGACGGACATCTTTTTTAATACTAGATATCTTATTAATAATATTTGCATTTTACTTTTAGATGGTTTGCTGTGAATATTATTTGTATTTAATTTCAATTGTAACTTTTCTGTTTAACTATATTGATTCCTCTTGAAAGCATTTTGAAGCATCAAATTTTGATTATGATTTGCGCCAAGTTATTTTCAGTTTAGTTCAAGTTCCGCTTCGTTAAAGTGTCGTTGAAAAGGTAATTAATGAAGTTGAAGGAATTTATCTTTTTATCCTGGGGTTTTTTTTAATGTTATTATGACTTTATGCCTTATTTCCAAAGTAAATAGAAATATTAACTGTCAGAATCTTCTCACTCACAGTTTCCAAATAAGAAAGGAACTCAACTGAGTAGATATTTAATAAAACAATAAAAACTGTTAGAATTTCAAATCTATAACGAAAATATTTTAAATAGTATAAGAAATTTAATAAACTTCCTTATGTATTCCTTATGTCTCACATCTCAGTCAAATATTTTAATGATTTACAGTTATGAGTTATTCAAATCCATGAAATCTTGTACCATTTCTCGATAAATTTTACCTCATATAATTGATTCGATAATTGATGATTACTGTTCTAAAAGTCTTTATTACGGGATTTCAGTTTCGATTGCAATGTAGAATTATAATCGATTTTATAGAATTTAATAAAAATAATATTCGAAATATCTTATTTTATATTTAAATAATGTTTTAAATGAAAAGGGATTTATTATTACATTTTACGTTATATTATTCTGTTATACCATTATAATGTTTTAAAAACTACAATTTACATTAATATTTTGGGTTTTTAATTAATATTTGAATTACTTTTTATTAATTATAAAGTGAATTCCTGCGGAAAATTCAGTAATATACAAGTTTTTCAAAAAAAATATTTATAAACTCATGTTACAGTATTTAAAGTATGCTTTGAATTCAGTTTCGTAATAAAACTAAGTAAATCAGGAAAAATTCTTCCTGAGATTGAATAAGTCTACAAATTTCAGAGATACACAACTGAATTATAAAGACGAGATAATGTTTTATTATTTAAGTGTAATGTTATTACTCTTTGAATAATAATAACTAAACATAAGCAAGATAATTCCAGAAAGTCTTTCAAAGAAATACTTACCGGTGAATTTCATCTGATTTAATGGAGATGAACAATTTTTGTTGTAAATATCAAATTTATTTTCTATCTTGTTTTTCCGGGATTTTTTTATGTTAAATATGTCCGCGTTTCTAGAAAGATTAGCATACATTTAAAAATGGATTAACTATTTTTATAAAAATGAAAATAATAATTTCTTGATATGTTAAGCAATTTCTGATTTCTCACAATGTTTATACACAACATTTAAGTTTAAAATTAACACAATTTCTATGTATTAAATTTTTGCTACATTTTCTAAGTTTTTTATGAAATATCTGCAAAAAAGAAGTTTGAATACAAAAAATCCATTAATACAATAGCAATATGCAATATAATTGTGTAAGTAAATAATAAGAATCTTATAACGGACAATCAAAATTTTTATTAATACTGGTGCTTTATAAATATGTGAAAGTAATAAAATAAATTTCTGCCAATTAATTTACTTGTTATTTTTTACCTTTGTCAGTTCTTACCATTTGCCAGTTTCTGAAATTTTCACGATTTTACTTAAAAAAGGAAGTGACAAATACGACATTTTCCCCCCAACTTCCATCCTAGTAAGCTTTCAAAGATAATACCCGGAATTATGACAGATAAAACCCCTTAAACCTGAAATTGAAACAAATCTTTTAAAGAAACAAGTTAATTTACTGAAACAAAGGGCACCATAAACTTTTCCAGTATTAGAAGATTTGTAGGATTGCAATTATGTTGGATTTTTGAAAATAATAAACTGTCGTAATTGATTTATCGTTTCTAGAGACTTGGAATTTTCTTGTCAAATAAAGTTTGAAATCCCAATCAAAAATCCAGATGTATGAAGTTTAGTCCAAAGTAATTTTGGCAAGACAAATGAAATTGTTTTCAAACTAATTTATCGCCCTTGAATGCCTTAAAAATTTGTATAATATCTCCAGTGTTTAAAAATAATATAGATACATTTAAGTATTAAGTTTAAATTACTCATCTTATTTCATATATATTTTGGAATTGATTTAGAGAAAAAAAATATTAAAATTAAATTTTATAATTAAAAACTATATTTTCCACTATAGATGTTGTTCCCATTTTTTTTTTGGTTTCACAACAAACAAATCATTTAATATTAATTAAATTATATCTTCCACTGAACATAGAAAAATTAATTACTCTATCCAAATAGATAGTTAGGAAAATAAAAATTAGTGTTAACATTTGAACAAGATATATTTAGATCTAAAAATATGTTTTAACTTATTCACATTGAATTTAAAGTGAAATTTTACAATGAATACGCTTAAAAAGAAAATAGCATATATTTTTTTCAAGTCTCAATGGATATTGGGTGAAATAATAATATTCTGAGGTAAAAGCTAAAGAACACCACAATATTTCAACTACTTTTTTCCGAATATTTGATTAGCGTTTTTCAAAATAAATGTTTTGAATCTTTCTTTGACTTTTCTTATGGTGACACAATATTTTTTTCACTGAAGTATTTTAATCTTTTTCAAACTAGCAAACAAAATTACAAAAGAGCAATTATGAAAATAACTTAGATTTTTAAAAAGCACATTTAAAAATATTTACAAATAAATTACAAATTAAAAACAAAATCAAAGATAATTTTAATTAGAATTCTTTTTTCTAAAGCGATTAGAGAATGTGGATACCTTTTAATATTATGTGGAAAAAATAGATATTTGAGATGAAGTTATAAAAATGCTTGCTTTTAATTTGAAATCAAAACACGCTTATTTGTTTTCAATTAATTCAATGTCAACAAACGGGGAAAAAAGAGCAGTCTCCTTTATAAAGAAATGCTCTGTTTTGTTAATCGTGTTAAGTAAAAAAAAATTGATGCTAATTCATTAAATCTGTTTAAGGTTTGAAAAGAACAAAGACAAGAAAAAAAATGATACAATTAGTTTTGTTCATAAAAGAGGTTCTAACAATTCAATCTGTAATTATAAAACTCGAAAGCTCAGTTTGCTTTATGATTACACATTAGATGGAACAATTTGCAACACAAAGAGAAAAATCAAATAGGAAACATTTTTTTTTTAATTTTACTTTATTATTATCATTATTGTTGTTGGTGGTGGTGGTGTTGTTATTTGCTTTTGAAAAATTTTTAAGGCAAATATTTTTGTAACATTTATGATAAACTATGCTATGAGAAATTCTTAAATATTTTAGGTTGCAAGTTATTGGAGCAACGAAAAAAATTAGATATCAGAATCTTACCTTAATTGAAGTCCAGTGCTTTAGTAATATCTGTTTGTTCTAAGAATGTTAAATCAAAGTTATGTAATACTCAATTAAATCTTTCTAGAATAAAGAATAACTCGGAGTTGAGATAATTTCATTTCGGAAGTTTATAGATTTTAACAGGTTCTAATGGATACATGAATTCGAAAAATGATAATTATAATTCAGTTAAACGAGCTAAAATTTTAATGCAAGTCCTTTTCGAAATACATTATAGAAAGAATGTGGCATATATTTGAAAATTTTTAATAGGTATTTTTTTTCTCTTTGTCATTCCCACTTGTGTTGGATTCAATTTCATTCATATTTTAATTATGTTCATTCATTGTTTATCTGTTATGTTAGATTGATGGATTTTCCTTAATTTTTTGTTTTTCTTGCGGATCTTTTCTTCATCATGTATATTATAACTTCAATATATCATTATCTAAGAGTCGTGAAGCCCTATTAATTGCAGTACACACCCAAATACTTAGTTTTTAGGATTCCATTGCCTTTCATTAAATATAAACAGTAACTTTATTAAATTAGCAAACTAAAGGGATTTATTAGAAGTCGGAAGTATTTCTAAAGTTATTCAGAGATTCAATAAGAAGTAAGGACTTATTATACAGGAAAAATAGCACAATGTTTCTTGCTTTAGTCCTGAATGATTCGCTTTTCATTACGTTGTTTCGCTAAACTAATTCCAGATCCTGAATGATTTTGTTGAGGTAAAAAGAGGTGATGAGTGAGCAATTGGGGCTTCTTTCTCTGTAACTACAACAATCAATTCTTTCGAGGCGGGAATAGACTGGGGATGGAATCCGGGGTAACGGTATTCAAATGCAATACAAAGTAAAAGACCATTCTGGCAAATAATAATACGAACAAAGAAAACACGATCAAATATTTCAAACAGGATTAGGGCTGAAGCCGTATTGTAAGATTTATATATTTCAAAGTTTCATTGTTTTTCTTATAAATATTTTTATATATTATATTGTTATTACATTTTTCTACATATTAAAATACATTTTGTGCTATTACATTTTAAGCCTTTCAAAATTAATAATCGTCTATTTACTTTTTGATTAAATCTGTGTATATTGTTACGTTTTTTAGCGTAGCGGGTTCGGATCGAATGGACTTTACTTGAGGACAGCACAAACAAATTTATTTACAGCTATTCACAGGATGACTTGATAAAGTAAAACTTCAGATAAACACAATCCATCAATAATCAGTCACTTACGGCGTAAATGCAAGCCTTACGCACAATAAAAACGGACTGCAAAACAGATATCATGTAGCACAGCAACAGTAAATCACAGAGAGCTCAATTATACAACATCAAACGTAAACACAACTCACTAATAACAAGCGAGAAAAGTAATTAGCTAGCTACAACGAGTCGCTATTCTTCAGACAGCAACTGCTAGATTACGGCAACCCGTCCATAATATAGCCGAGCGAGAGAGCAGGCGAAGCTTCGGAAAACACCGGAAGCGATACAGCGGCTACCAGACTATTCTTTTCGCCAAACTGACCCGGCTGGTCCCAAGCTCTTCGTCAACAATCGCCAATCGTTCTCTCTTTCCGCACACTTTCACGGTGTTCACCAGCTTGTAACAATATTTATTACTGACTGGCCTAGTTCTGGTACTAGTGTTCTTAACCTGGAGGATTAATTAATGTTGAAGGAATGAAAACTTTCAAATTTCAAATGTACATCTCATTAAAGAATGTGTAAAGTTCCTTTTCTCCTTTTTTTTATTCTTTTTAACAGAAATTATGTATCTATTAAACACTCAAATGTGTTATATAATCTCTTTCTTACTTAATAGTACGAAAAAATATAATTTCCAGTAAATTAAAATGATCTGTAATTTAAATAGAGCTCTGTATGGGAATTCAGGTGAGAAAGAAATTGATGTGAAAATTAACATCTCATAAACAAAAAAAGAAACATTCTGATTATTCAAAAACAGCACCAATCATTTTGAATATCTTTGTGAAATGCATTTCTGATAATTTGTAAAAATTTTCAGAAATCCAAACTGATTAAAAAAATCTATCCATCTATCCAAAAATTCATCTGTTTAAATATTAAAAAATGTTACATTTTTTGTATCAATGTAGATGAACATTTCAATACAGTTGGAGATTGCTGGAATTATATGGTCACTTTCTCACAAAATGTTGATTAGTTATAATGAAAAGATTAAAATTCTTTTCATTATAACTCACAAATTCTGTGGATCAAATTCTCACAAATGGAATCAGTTATAATGAAAAGATTAAAATGAAATCTGCTATGCACATTTCAATGTATCTTGTCAGAACATAATTTTTTGAATGGTCGAGTACCACGTGCTCGTGCGAGTTAAATTATATTTTTATTCATTTTAATGGTTTCATTGAATTAGTAACTTTAGTATCGCAAACGATCCAAACAACTTTGTGTCGCATTGATTGTTTAAAAAATTATCCCATTTCCTAATTATTTCATTTCATATAATCACGAGCCCAAAATGACATTTTTCTAGGGTTTTTTGCAATAGTCATTAACTTGTTTTTAAAAAAAATCAGAGCTTTTGTAAATGCAATGGCAGTGCGTTATTAAAGGCTGCTTTATTTGAGATGCTCGTGTAGATAATAAAATTTCAATTTTTGGCCTACTGGATTTTGTTAAAATCAAAACTTCAACCCAAAAACCACATCATGTGCTGACATGATAAAAAATCACTGTATTAAATATATAAATTATAAATAAATCACAGTTATCATAATATTAAAAATCTTCAGTTTTCAAGAATAAAATTTTGCTAAACTTTTTTATCATGTATTAAAAGAAAATCCACAAACTCTCCTGATTTCATAAGGTGCAGTCGCATTCTATTTTGAAACTCCTCACAAATGCATGTATTTAGTGATTTTAAGTCCTTTTAAAAGAATACATAAAATAAGCAGATGATGACATAAATAAAGCAGATGGAATTATAAAATATCTTTCAGATCCGAAATTATTTCTCAAAATTAAAAATTCATGAAAATTTATTGATAAACTTGGAACTCAAAATTTAATTACAATGGTGCTAACCATGATATCGCTATGTGATAATGGCCATTCTTTTAGGAAATTGCCATTTAAATCGTGAAATATGAAGCAAGCTCTTTTGAGATTTAATGATCTCAATAATTCCGGTTTTAGAATTCAAATGAAATAAAATGATTTTAAATCAGGTCATTTTACCAGTAATAAAATCTTCAGCTCAGATTTATTTCTACACTAGAAATTATCACAACAATAATGAAATAAGTATTTATGTGGTGCATTCATTCAACTGCAAAGCACCGCTGTGACTTAACGACGCATAATTCTTTTTAAATTAACTTCTAATAAGACTTTATATAATGAGAAATATAGTTAATTGCAAGTTCAATATGCATTTATGTGGAGTTTGTGCTTATTTATTTATACGCGGTTATAGTATAAGAGTTAATAATTTATATGAGTAAATGTTAACATTTCATAAACAAAGAGAAATATTTTGCTTGATAATTGTAAGACACACACAGATATATATATATATATATACTAGCCGCCTTTGGCGACCAGTCGGTTCGCCAGTATTAATGCTCACTAAAATTTTCATATAATATTTTATGTAGCTGTGTCTCATAACAGGTTTTTCACCAAAATATTTTTAAACCAAACAAATTTTGATAATCATATAATTCATTTGTAGTATTATTTAGTATTATTTTCTTCAGATGTTCTGTTCACTGTACTACTCATCTTTCTTTTTCTATCCGAGCAATGATTATCCCAGAATTGATATTTTACTTAAATGATGGAGGGAAAGGTCTAAAATTCTACGTTTTTATAGAATAAGGAGATTCAAATTTTCATAAATGTAAACACACTAAACAAATAAAGACACAATTGGCTTTCAAGAGATGCGAAAGTTTAAAAAACAGCTTGGAAAAGGCCGCGCACAGAGGAAATAATGGTGACACACACACACCCTTCTTTTCTTTATTTTTCTATTCTTTTTTCCTTCACTACTTTTTTGTTCTACAAACCCTTTTAGCATTCTGTTATTCTTTTTTTTCTTTATTTATTATTTTTTCTTTATTTCCATACTGACTAATAATAAAAGCAGCTATTTTCTTTCTTTTTTAAACTTCCCGTTATCTATGAATGAAAATCAACTGACTTCGCGCATTTTTTTCTAAACAAATCATAATTTATTACTTCCTGCTATCTAACTCAGTTGGTGTGGGGGAAGGGAATGAAGATTTTTGCCGCGAAAGTAAGAAAAGTGTCGTTTTAACTATTTTCCTCGCAGTTTTTTCATTTTTTCTCTCCATAAGAACCATCCTCGTGTCTTAACGAAAATATTAAAATAAAAATTAGCCGAATCGGTCGAGCCGTTCTCTAGTTTTGCGCTTAGCAACGCATTTCGAGTTCCATTTTTATTAATATA
>JAOUZG010052814.1:1788139-1815884 GCA_026289955.1 Argiope argentata
CTTTTTGTAATATATTGTATTTATAAAAATTAATAATATGTAACGTGAAATATGCAAATAATGTTTCAATTTATATGGAATTCCAAAACGGCTCATTTAAGTTTTTTTACGTATCGGAGATGCATATTTGACACTAACTATTATGAAACTGATGCATAGAGAAAAACATATACAAAATTGGATTACTAAAATGTAATTGTTTGTGTACAGGTTAAAAAAATTATTATCCCTGTTTGTAAAAAATAAACGACATCAAAAAAAATATCTTTAAAAAAAGTGATTTAAACTATTTTTGCTTAAAAAAATAAGCATATATTATATAATTAAGTAAATTATCCTTTGTGTACATAGAGGTCTACTCAAATAAACCTCACCAGATATATCCATGATTTGCATACATATTTCAAGATTAGCATTCAGTATTTCAAAGCAAAGAATCCCCAGGGATGGCAAATGTTTGTTAATAAACAAAGAACAATGGAGATAGTTTGCGGAAAAGAAAAGCAGTTCCCTTTGAATCGATAACAAGAGAGAATTTCTACTTCTCCAGATCTCATTTCAGCCAACTCCTTAATTCCTTTCTCGCAGGGGCGTTTAGGGAAATAACTCTTTTATTTATGGCTCTAATGCATCCTTCACATCAGAAACCTTAAAATATTCATGTTCATGAAATTGAGGAAATTACGGAAGGGAGTATTTTTTCATATTCAAACCGGCAAATGAGGTGGATGTGGATAAATGGAGTTCGGGCTGCAAAAATTTTCTTTTCCTATTTAAAATGAGAATAAAATTGGTGAAGTAAATTCATCAAATTCAAGTAAGATTCTTTCAAAGTAGAATAAAGTAAAATTTACCCAAGGAACTTCAACTGGATATTTCTTAATGAAAAAGGAACTAGGCGTTATAGGCATTGCTAATAACCATTTGTAATCTTATAATTTTAATATGCTCACAGATCTTATAATTCATTTTTTAGATAATTACCCTATCAAGTTCGAAATTTATTTTTTATACTGTTGTCTTTAATGGCATTTGCCATGGACAAGAATACTGACGGCTGTCAGCGATTTTAAGCCGAGTATGCGTCTCTTTTTTCAGTAGCGCCAACTAGAACCAAGAGTGAATCTTAGGTACACACGCATCACATTCACTTGGAAAACATTCACACACTCGATGGAATAGATGAAGAATAAGCATGCCCAAACTGGCACCCGAACACAGGACGCCCAGAACACGGGGAAGATGCGCCATCCCAGTTCCAGAACGTGGATGTGTTTTTTTTATATTGGAAAATTATTATAATGGAAATAAATAATAATGTGCTTCGTAATATGTTTTATTTGAAATCTTCACATTAGAAATAAATAATAATGGGCTTTAGAATATGTTTTGTTGGAAACATTCATTTTGGAAATAAATAATAATGTGCTTTAGAATATGTTTTATTGTATATATTCATTTTTGAAATTAATAATAATATGCTTTGGAATATTTTTTGTTGGAAATATTCATTTTGGAAATAAATAATAATGTGTTTTAGAATATGTTTATTGTATACATTCATTTTTGAAATAAATAATAATGTGCTTTGGAATATGTTTTATTTGAAATCTTCACATTAGAAATAAACAATAATGCACTTTAGAATATGTTTTGTTGGAAACATTCCTTTTTGAAGTAAATAATAATGTGCTTTGGAATATGTTTTGTTGGAAACATTGATTTTGGAAATAAATAATAATTCTCTTCGGAATATTTTTTATGTGATCTCCAAGATGTATTAGAAAAAGTAGAAATATCAATTTTAAGACATATCCTGACGCTATTTATATTTTTACAAAAGAAATTTTACTTGCTGGAATGCATTGAAAACGTTAGCAAATTATTATAAAATGAAACTGTGTTTTTCTACTATAAAGTTCTTATAGATAACTGAGGGATATGAAGATGCGCCAAAGTCGTAAAAAAGTACAAAACACGCATAAAAATCAGTCTGAATGCTTTTTTCAGTTACATAAAAATTTAAACTTCCCTTGAAGTGTGCTTATTGGGCTCCAATTATATTGAAACTCCAATGAATTTTAAATTTCTAAACTCATTTTTATCATAGTTATTAACCAAAAAGCAAAAGAGTTAATGGTACATAAAATTTTTTCAATATATTTAAACTATTTTTATCCAAGAATCAAGTATACTTTTAAGTAAGAATAAGCGCTATTATGGGATATGAATCGATTTTCGTTGCCTTTCATTTTAAACTCTGATATACATTGTATACAGATAGAAAGTATTATAATGACCTTCAAAGTTTGACTTCGAGAGTCTGATGTCGATTATTATGCATTTCTCGAAACAACCTTTGTTTAACATTTCCGAACATGCATGAAGTCTTTTTAATCTTATCCTTTCTGTTTTGTTTGGAAATTTCAAGAACTTTAAAAGATCGCACTTTTTAGTTCTTGTACTATATAAGAATGCTAAAAGAAGAAAATATGAGCACTAAAATAGGAATATCTCGTTTTTATCTTAAGGGTTGAGGTTGAAAGTAACAGTATATATCCTTTTTTCTACATACAATTGATCATGAGGAAACCATAATGAAAGGAATAAATAGCATTTGCTGAAAAGTTTTATAGAAATCTGAAACCATTCTGTAATAGCATTGTGATTCTTTCAAACAGAACTATGGGGGGGGGGAAGTAAGAGTAAGAAATGAAAGAATATTCAGAGAAAGTGAAGCAGAATTTAAGATACTTGATTTAAGAAGTAGTAGAACTGTCGGTTCACAAATCCATACTGTTAACTTGAAGTCTTAAAAGTTAAATCACTTCTCCTTTCAGAAAAGCATTCTTTTAGAATGTATTCTTAGAGGAATAGCCATTCCATTTTAAGAATGAGAGATTTTTAGAAGCGGGTACGAATTTAAAAATTGACATAAAAAACTATTTTTTGTACAAATAATTCATCAGGTTAGATTTTTGTACAGAACTAATAGATTTTAAATTTAAAGAAAAAAAACACTCAAAAAATTCTTTTTTCTTAAAAAATTCTTCAAAAAGAATTTTTACTGAGCATATTATATTTCTAAATCAATCAAAAAAAATTTTTAAAAAGCATAAGTCGAACTGAATATTTTAATTACATGTATTTTATTGAGATTGAATGACACTTTACTAAATACTTATCATTTTAATTTTATTTATACTTTATGTTAATGTGTAAAAGTTCAAAATATAAAAAGTAATTAGAAAGATAAACTATCATAAATTCATAAAATTGTGTATAAAAGTTAAGATGGTAAGCATAACTGTTATAGCAATGGCAGGAAAATTAAATAAAAAGAAAAAAAACTAGTATAATAAAAATTTTTAGTTTTCTTAATCTCTCAATTAAATTTGAAGTAACAGTTGCTTTGTCACTAGAGATTATACTTTTCGACATTTTAATTAAAAACTTTTCAAAACATCGATGTATTGCTTGAATAAAAAATAAAAAATTTTCTTCTTGATTTGTTGTTTTAAGCATTTTCAGCTATTTGGTTATATGATTACTGTTTGATATTTTATTTTTTATGCAAAAGTCTTAACTATTTTTATTTTTTTAATCGTAACATACACGTATTATTTCTTGAATATTGTAATTTTGTCTCTTATTGTGGATAAATCGAGTTTTATTAAAAGAAATTAGTTTTATTTTAAAGATAGGGTAATTATGTAAGGCATAAAAGATATATTGAGACGACATTTAAATAAATAATTGGATAAGTATGAAGCATATATGTATAAATGAATACTACGAGATTTAGAAAATAAGAAATTATAGTTTGCTCAGGTATAAAATATGATAATGAATATTAAAAAAATAATTCAAATTGCAATAAATAAAAAAAGTTCTCTTTTATTTCGAAGGAATTTTTTTAACTAAATAACTTTATGTTTTGAATTATTTATATCATAGTATGGCGTTATTAAAATTTTGTTAGAAAAGCCTTTTATTGTAATGTCAAAATCATACTTCAGAATTCTTTATAAAGTTTTCAATTGCAGATCATTACAGCATGTAAAATTAGGATAATATTTTAAGAATTCATTATCCATTTGATTTTAAAATATTTAAATTTCAAATGATGTGGTGAAGTGCGACCCTTGAAACAATAGAAAAAATATATATTTGGATATGGATATAAAAGGGCAACGCGATTTTCATGTTTGATAACATATAACTGTAAAGAGGAAATATGAAAAAAAAATTTTTAACAATTTCATTAATTTTTTCATGCTGACATACTTCCGTCTATGAGGTCCAAATAAATTATTTTTTAAGTAATTGATTTTTATTTTATTTTAATTTTCAGCATTCGATTTCATTAATTTAATGTCAGTCATACAGCACTGTATATGAAATTTTTAATTCCACGAAAAATGCTATGAGTTGGAAAAAAAATAAGAATTCAAAACTGAATATAAGTTTAGAATAAATGTGAGAAATTTTCTGAGATTAAAGGTTTGAGGATATATCCTTGACACCTACAATGATTAAACATCTCAAAAGTGTATTAAGTGTAAAAGTGTCAAAAGTGTATATATTATATCCTCTATTTTTTAAAAATAAAAGATTTTCCATAAGAACCTGAATTTAAAAAGTGTTGTGATATCGGAACCTATAAAAATATTTTTTAAGCTGGAAATCTAATGATTTTTTAATTAAAGTAAGAACTTTTTAATATGTCAAAAATAATGACATATAGATTTCTCATCATATCGTAGATCAATAAAAATATATTGACAGGAATAAAAATTGCGATAAATATTAAAGAAAAGAATTCAATTATACTGAATATTGGTAAACTGATATTGTCAGATATATCAAACACAGAGCTCAATTTATTTTGTATGTTATGAATTTTGAAAAGGAAACTGAATTCACACAAGTGATTGAAAATGAATTAGCTGCGATTGTCAGATCAATTTTAAGCAGTATCAGATATAATTAAATGTATTTACATTTCTTTTAGTTTCTGTGTATAGAGAACTTTCAAAGCCGATACAATAATTAAATTTACTTAATAATAAATCGTTAGTTCTGATAAAGGTGAAGGAAATATCGGAATTTTTAACTAGAAGAAATTTAATATCCAAAAGTTCACTTTCTTCCTTTTCTCAAAACTAGGCTTAGTTTAAGAACGGGTGATTTAAATTCCTCTTAGGTTAATTATTTAATTACTAAATTTCCTTTGAAATTTCTATTCTTAAATTAAAGCCTGAACTAATTTTTATTATTGTTTTAAAATTTGGGTCTTAAACTTAAATAAATAGGGTCTTAAACTTAATTAAAATAGGATCCAAAATTTAAATTGTTTAGACTAATTTTATTCAAATCATTGTATTTAAAATGAATAATTAAGAACTCAATTTCAATTTTCAAGATAATAAAGGTACCAAAAAGATAAATCCCATTAATTGTTTGCTATATGTTTGTAATCTGACAAGAATTTTTCATAAACTCATTAAAGGAATTTATCTTTGCAATTTTCACAATATGACGTATAAATATTAATCTAAAACTCTTTTATTAAAATTAAAAGAAAGAGCTTATTAAATGGTTATTCTAGTAACTGTGATCTAAAATATTAATTCTTTTTGGGATTTGAAATATTTTGAAATTGAAGTTTCAAAATCACAAATTGTGTCAATTATTAGCAGAATAGTGCTTTATATCTATTATATACATTAGGGCTTTATATGCATTAGTTAAAAATAAGCTGAATGAAATAATAATTTAATATTATAATGAAATAATAATATTCAATTATTATTTCATTATAACGAAAAAAACATTACATTAAATCCCCGATACAGCTTATAAATAGCACAACACTTCCGTAGACGGCACCAAAAAAAGGAATATTTTTTAATCAAGTTCTCTCCTTTTTGTTATTACATTTTAAATTTTCTTGAAACAAAAAAAGTTTTTTAGTATAAGCACATGAAAGAAAAGAAATAACAGAACCCCAACATATTTCTGTACCTTTAGAATTTATTTATTTTACTTATGTTGGCTCACACAAAAATATTTATAAATCTAGTTTTTGAAATCCCGAATGAAGAATTTTGATGTATTCCACTCATAGGCAGTTTAATTCCATTTGCTGCAAATAACTGTTTTTCATTGAATGATCAAATTCTTTACTTCAAACTTTAATTTATTTCTTTTGTAACAAAACCCAATGATTTTACTAAAATTCTTATGATTTAAGTATACATTTTTTTTAATTTGTAAAATTTTTCGCTATACATTTTATAAATGTATGAAAATAAGGAGTTATTTTTTAAAAAAGACGATTTTGGTAAGTACATGGTTCTTATGTATGTAAATGTGTATAACTCTATATACATATATTTGTCATGCCTAATACAAATATTTGGAAAGTTTTCATTTTATGAACATTTTGTAAAAATAATTGCATTTAATTAATTTTTAGTTTCATCTCTAACTAGTTGTTCATCACAATGTCCTGCTAACTGAATAGTCTCTGTAAAATAAGAATCACCTATCGTTAACCAGCTATAAGATCACCAGCTGAATTTCAAATTGAAAATAATGTTAATTTCAATTTTTTTGCATTTTGAAAATTGTACTCTGTTTTTTATAGGAATTTGTATGATTTGTAGATTTGTTTAAGTTATTCCAAAAAATCATCTATATTTTTCTTAGCCATTTTTATACCTTGTAAATAATATTAGCAACGGTTTTATGAAACACATAAATCAACGATAATAAAATTTTTCATTAAAAAATTTCAAATATTTTTAGTATTTAATTATTTTTACTATGTTGAATTAAAAACCTGAAATTAAAATTTTAAGAGCATCAATCATTTTCAATTATATTTCAGAAGATGACATGAATTCAAGTAAGAGACATTTTACATAAAGATATAGACGAAAGAAATTATATTTTACGGGTAAAATTTAAAAGGCCCTGTTGAAGCACAATTGGACAGGAATAATAAATCAATGGAAATAATTTATATATAATTTCACACAATGAAATATTCATTATGACTTATTATAGCATTTCCTTCCTTCCTGTTTTTAATGAAAAGATAAATATACTCGTGCAATTTGTATATTTCTAAATTAAACAGGCAGTTTTATAATAATCGAAATTCATAGTATTTGCTATAATATTTATCATTTTTTAGAATCAGTTTCATGCAAAATGAAATACTATTAATAAAGGATTAGTTTAGGAAACAGGAGGAGATGACAGCTTCTTAGCAATGAACAGGGATTAATTTCCTTGATTCGATTGCGTGCTATAATTCAACTTTACCATCGAGAAAACATGGATTTATAGAATAAAATTATATTTTTCCATTAATATATTAATATTAATACCCGAGATTACAGTGCAAAAGAATGGAAACATTTGTTAATTATAACAATTGCTTTCTTCAAATTGATTTCCTTTGTGTAATGTAATAGGAAATATTATTCTGAATGCATTTTGGATGCAATTTAGATAATGCATTTCTGTATAATAATATAAATGCATATAACAGAAGAAAAGCATAAAGAAGCTTTTAAAATATTGCTTTTGTGGGGTATAATTCAATAATTAGGAATAGTTAAATGTTGACCAAAGTTTAAAAACTAGTCGGCAGAAATTCTCTTAAAAATTAAATAAAATTACGAATCGATTTACATTTCTAATTTGGTGTATAACTTTCTCCCATAGGTCATTACATTCCGACGAAAAAAATGTCAATAATAACGAAAATGAATAAAATCCTATAACAAAGCATTTATACTATATAGTAATCTCTAAAAGGGTTTTAAGCATAGAATTTTAGTACAATAAAATAATCTAGTAAGAAAAAAACACAAAAAGTTCGATATTTTTGTAGTTATTTATAGAACTTGTAAATCGTTGATGAAATTAGCGATTTAAGCCTAGTTTGGGCGGTATCTTTTGGTGGTAAAGGTCAAAGAGTACCAAAGGGAAGATATCTGACTTATTTTTCGTATGAAGATGGCTCACATATTCTCTAGTGCAACCTCCTGCGCAAGGACGCATTATATTTATAACACTTTATTTGATTTATTAAATAGTAATGGCTGAATAAAATCAGAAAATAACATTTTAGAATGGAGTTTTTGTGAGCTAAATTTTAAAAAATCTTTGGAAATTAATTACAATTAAAACTAAAGTTTAAAATATCATTACGTGCATATATTAAATAACGGGCGTGAATAAGCAAATCTAAAAATAAATAGAAAAACAAAACGTTGAATTAGAACAGAAAAAGAATAGAAGAATAAAAGAATATAAAAAAACGTATGCATGAGGAATTATATATATATACACACAATAACACAAGGATTACTTGTTTAAATCTGTAAGATACATCCACAAAATTCAAACAATTTTTTTGTATGGAACAGATAAATAAAATAATTGCTCATTAAAGAAGTAACAGGGGATTAATATAATTAAAATTGAATAAAAATTGTAGACATTATACCACATTTCATTATTTCCATAAAACAGACCACAGATCATTTTTTCTGTTATGAGATTACATCTAGTGATTTTAAAGCAATACATTGATGAATTATAATGATTTTTTACCATCAAAAGAAGACCAGTTTTTGTTAACATTTTAAGAAACATAATATTGCGAAATTAACCAACAAGTTATATGCCTCATTGATTTGTGAATACTTTACAATAAAAGCAACACGTTAAGGAAACATCACATTTGGGAATATTTCTTGACAGAATGATTTATAAGCTTTTGAATAATTTATAAGTACTTCAGGAAGATTGCAATAAGAAAATTTCAAAAATGTTTAGAATTCAGCAAATATGATTTCAGCTGACATACCGTAAAATTCATGTGTGAATACGAAAGTAATATTTTGCATTATTTTATTTTAGAAGAATTTGACATTTCTCTTACATTTTTTCTGACTATAAAAATCTTGCTTTTTTTCTGGAAAATAAAGATTTGTACTCGCAATCTATTTTATAAAATATCAAATAATTACAATGTGAAAATTGTAATATCAGCTCTCTTTTTCGATGCATATTTACGGAGCAAGTCATTTTTTTGCTGATTATCTTAATTTCAGAAAGCATACATAACACATAAAATGTATTTATAAAAACCAAAAATAATAAATTTTAAAAATGCTTTCATGTAAATGAAACCATTTTTAAGAGACAATTCCAAGTACAAAATAAAACGATGAAACATTGGTGAATTGGAAGCTCTTTGAAACTAAAATGTAATTTCAGTAACAAAAACTACTTTAAAAGGAAAGTCGATACACTTAAGGAAAACCTTTTGAATTTTCGAAAGATGAATGTGTTGGACATTCCCAGATTTTTAAGGCATATGCATGATGACAAATGTCCTATGGTATGAAAGGAGTTTTAATAAAATCACTCATCTTTCTTTAAAGATGCTCCTAAAATATTCCTTTTTATTTGTAGCAAAATGATAGTTCTGCTTTAAATGTAATAGTTTATAGACAATTTATGAATATAGGCAGGATTACAAAAGAAATTCAGTAAACTAATTAATTTCTGTGTTTAAAAAGAATAAAAGTAGTGATTCTTTGAAACTTCCTTATTCGTATTTAAAAATACTTAGAGGAACCAATGCAAGAGGATATATATTGTATTAATCACATCAAAGTTGTTCTGCCGTGTGTTTATATAATATAATATAAAATCAACGTGGTATATAATGTCATGAACAGAATCAAACATGAAAAATCCAGAAAGTTTTAAAGTCAATTCCGACTTACCAATTAAAAGTAAGAATTGAAAAAAAATGAGCAATATTTTTGTGGAGCCATCTGTTGATTCGAAACTATATGTGAAAAATATAGTTCTAATATATAGTTCAAAAATATAGTTCGAATATAGTTATAAGTGATAGCGTTCCCCTATAAAATATTAGAAACTCCCTTAATTTGTTTTTATTTTTAATCAATAAATATTTGAAAAAAAAACAGTGCTAACATCGTCATCCACTACAAGTTTTAAAAAATATATTTAGCCTTGAGTGGATGGATAAAAAGCCTTTTATTAAAGATTGAAAATTTGAACAAGAGTGTAATTAGAGGAATTAGAAACGTATTTTAATTTTGACTTATCAATGAAAAAATAGTTTAAAATTTGACTCATGGCTAAAATTTTAGTATCAACTAAGTACTTTGTACCTAACTACGTAAAATGTTTTTGCTTTTTTGGGTTCTTTGAAAATCAAACGGATAGGTTACCCGTTAATGAATTTTACCAAAATTTGGCATATGCCTATGATATTTTTTAAAAACAACGAAATCTAAATTATTGCATTATTGAGTTACTGTATTTGTTTGCATTAGAACGTATATCTAGATAAACTTTCAATTAGTATCCTACTCTCCAAATTTGAAGCATAGAAATCAAGCTATTAATGAAAGTTCATTTTCTTCACTATTCACAAACAGACATGAGTGTTCTCAAACAAAGAAAATTTGGAACACAAAGTAAAATTCATGAAATCTAGTAAGTAAATATTAAAATATGGGATATATACTTAACTAAGTAATGTAAAGAGTAAATAAAAGCAAAACGTTAAATTAAAACTTAAAAGTTAAAAAAAGTTAAATGTCAGCTTCTATTGATGTTATCTAAATATTATACAATATACAACAATTGTACATTTAAATTAAAATATAGCAGCCTTTTTGAGGCAAAATCAAAATCTTACTTGACGCTTTATGGATGGTATCATAGACATCTTAGAGAGAATCTCACGAATAATTGGCTCTATAAAGATATACATCGCATAGCCAGACAGAATAAAATTGATTGACAAGAGCGGAAAACAATAAAAAATAAACTTTTTTTCGATAAAAATTTTGTGAAATAATTACTATCCAAATGCAGAGAATAACAGACAAAATAATTGTCATTCCAAATTGGATTGAATATTATACTTCAGAATAAATCTTGTTAATCATCTTGAGTACAAAATTTGCAAAATTACTTGATTACATTCTCAAGATAGATTTTATCTCTAACATTGATTTCTGTGCATTGACACTACATGAATTCAAAATAGAACTACGACCTTATGATTATAATACAGGGTAAGTCAAAATGAATATAGCGATTACAAACGGCTATAACTATTTAATGAAAAAATATTTATCGATAAGATTTACACAGAATGTAGAAGAATCTTCAAAATTTTATATACAGAAGTCATAGATGTTCTATGTGACTTCCCTTGGTCACACGGACAACATCTAATCGGTATTCCATTTCACGCCATACATTCTGAAGCATTTGTTCATTAACCGACTCAAGCGCATTACAAATGCGTACTTTCAGTTCTTCAATTGTTTTGGGCAAGGGAAACACAAACACTCTGTCTTTCGCATAACCCCATAGGTAGAAATCACAGGGATTTCCTCAAACATCCGATGCCATCTGCGTATGTTGTTCGCATTTGGAGGTTCTTCATTGTACCGCTGACGAAATTTTCTCTGCACTGTAATAACAGAACGGCAACTGTGAAATTCCAACACAGAGAATGCTTTCTGCACGGGACTAGCCATTTCCACTAATGAGACGCCGCGCTGAACAGGTTTCTTGTCGTTGCGAAGTTCGATTTCGCGCATGCGCAGGCATCCGCTTGGCTGCACGTGCGCTTTACGTTAATAAATTTTGAAGTTCCGTCTACATTCTGTGTAAATCTTATCGATATATCTTTTTTCATTAAATAGTTATAGCCGTTTGTAATCGCTATATTCATTTTGACTTACCCTGTAGAGGCTGTTTTTAATAAGGACATTATAATCAGCTGATCTGTTTACAATGGTAGGCTAGATTCTTAAATATAAAGTTTAAATAAACATTTTATAGAACAATAAGGTTTCGATCAATTTGTTTAAAAGATTTTCAGAGTCTTATTTTTCAATTTTATAATAGACTATAATTTAAAATTTTCCTCGATATCTGGATTTAGAAAGTTGATTATCTGAAATTAAATATACCGCATACAACCACGAATCTATGTCATTTCAGCTTATGTAATATATAGATATATGTATATATAAATTTTTTTAAAAAAATAGTTATAGTATAGAAAGAATAAATGCTTGAATTATGATATTGAACTCAATGATAATTATGAAATGTCTTCATTCATCAATTTAAAAGTTTATTGTTTGAAAGAATGAAAAATTCTGAAAGAAAATGGAATTTCAAAATGAGGTGTAATGGCGATAATTCATTCATGTAATATTTATCTTAGAAGATAGCAGTTTCAATATAATTAGGTATTCAAATGAATTAAGTAAAATGAGAGAAAATGATTTTTTTTATACAAAACCAATTTAAACATTTAACACAATAATTAATTCCGAAGAAACTTCACGAAAGAATTTAATCTAACCAAGAATGGTTTAGCTTCATGCAAATGTAGATCCAGTTTAGTTCTTTCCGAATAGAACTTGCATGTAACCGGATGATGAATTTATTCATGAGTCAAATTTCATTAAAAACTAAGAAAGTTATCTAACTATCTCATAAGCATGTATTTTTTCAGCCAATTGTTTTACAGTGTATTCAAATTAACTGAATAAAATATTAACATTGTGTTTGCATAGACCACAGAATAAAGTATAATTAAATTTCCAAAATAGTTTTTCTTCTTATTTTTTGGTATCCTGTAAAAGAACATTTTTTAAATTTCGAAATGGCATACAGTGAATGAATATTACAAAGTTATTTTGCATTTAAACAGCTGTAAAAGGAAAAAAATATATATATTTCATATCTGTTTAAAATTAGGCACCTGGAATGGTTAACCGGTTTGTCAGGTATAGTGTTTACATTTGATTTCAAATATATCGTTAAAGATAATCGTTCCACCAAATTGTCTGTCATTAAAACCGAGCTATTTTAATTATCCTAGTAAAATTATGTTTACAGCGTACATAAGCCCTCCTAATGGAAACATCCCTATAACAACATAGCACTAATAAAAATGCATATTTACTGTGAATCTTTCTTGGGAATTCCACGATATTGTAACTTCTATTTTTTTATTTATCTTGTAAACTATGCAGATGTTAAATAGAATCATCGTTAATAAGATGTTAATAGAATCTTTGTCCTCATTTTTCTCTAAAAAATGGTTTCTTGTATTTCAGTATTTTACATTATTTTATTAAAATTGTGTCAATGCATTGTTCGAATTAATATAACAAGTTGATATGATAAATATCAATACATTTTATCTTATCTGTACATAAAAATGGACTTTATATAAAAGTTATGAATATAAATTAAGGATAATTCAAAGTCACGGTGAAATGGAACTCTAAAATTCATATATCACCTGTAAAATGACTACACGCATCTTCAAAAATTTTATGAAAATTGCAAGAAGCCACCAGATGACACCAATTGTACGTCACAATGGCGAGAGTGTAAGAGAGTGATGCATAAAGAATACAGACAAAGAAGTAAAAAATGTTTGCATGGTTTTATAAACCTTTCTATACAATCAACGGATAGTTAGGACTCAAAGGATGCAAGTGGAGGATTTCTCACGTGGTAGTATTATAAACCGTCTGGAAGTGGGCTTACTCACATGAACACATTCCTCACTACTGGAAGTATCTGAGGAACTGGGAATCACCAAGAAAATCATCTCCAGGCTTTTGCAACGATTCCAAAATAATGGTAATTTGAGTAAACGTTATAAGACAGGACGTACCAGAGTGCCAACGCCGAATGAGGACCGGTATTTAGCAGTTATTGTCAAAAGAAGCAGACGGTGCATATGAGACCTGTCTTGTCAGCTCCCTTCAACCGTTGGTTAGAACAGTTACAAGGCCGACTGTGTAAAGACGCTTCGGGAAGGTTAATCTATATGCTTGAAAGTCTATCAGATGTGCTCCATTTACTTCAACTCACTGTTGCCTGTCGTTAGTCTGGGGTAGAGATCATGTATTGTGGACACCGCTTGTGTGTTGCCACATCAGTGATCTCATAGCCTAAATAATCACATAATTTTATGATAATTAGTCGAATGAAAAAATTTTTTCATGGTGATGCATAACTCTACGACTGAATAATAGCGTAATATATACTCGAAAGTTTAAAGGATAAAAAGAAGTATCGTCATACTTCAACTTTTAATTTATAATTGAATAATAAAAGTATGTGTTTCTGTTCAAGCATGAACATTTATTCAAATAATAATAATAAATGAAATAAATGTTACATAAATCACAAAACCCAAATCAACAAGCTTCGTAACATTTTTTTCCCTATCCAATAAAATATATAAAGGTAGCAATGTTTCAAAATAAATATAATGCATTAATTTTAAATATATACGCTTCATGTTTTGTTATTTTAGCTTTGTTTTTAAAAAGTATTTGGCGCATTCCATGAAAATGGTTCTTATTTATCTTAAAATGTATTTGCCGAAACATAGAGAACATAGGATAATACTTTCGAATGTTCTGGAACATAATTACTATTGAATGTTTTTTTCATATTGATCTGAATGTTATTTCCATATCTTAAGTGCAAACCGATCAGCAGAGACAAGCAAGAAAAAATTATTTCCCCTTCCACGCTATATTAATTCATATGTGTAACATTAAATAATTTCTTCTAAAAAACCGTTTTAATCTATAAATAAAAGATTGCAAAACAATTTTGCAAAATATTTTTCATTTAATATTTTCGATTAATTTCTCTCCTTGTGTCATATTTAAGAAGAAAAACTTGCATTGTTTGTTTAACAAATGAAATTAACCGTCACAAATAAAAGCGTATCTAAAATTTTGGAAAACGAAAGATTTTGAATAAGATTAATGAAAAAATTATCTTTTTATCTTTAATTTTTTTATCATTTATGATAGTTACTGTGTATCAATGGATATTCTTATCTGATTTCATATTTTAAATGAAAACATTGAGAATTCTATTCTTATTGTTTTGATATTTAATCTTATTGTCAAGAAAATCCTAAAAATAATTAAGTAATAATTGAAGGAGAAAGTGATACATTTAACATGTGTATGGAAATAAAAAATAATAATAAATATACGTACAATGCATAAGAACATGAATGTAATATAAGCATGTTAATTTTCATATCACAGATAAATACTAATCAGCTTTAATGTTGCCTTTAAATTTTCACCTTCATTTCCACTTCAATTATTTTAAGAAATTAATTCTTTCTCATAGTTTATTTATACTAATTTTATGTAAAGATATAGAAAGGATATTTAATTACATATGCATATTTTGAAGGATGCATATTTTGAATAGTAATGTTTATAATTAGTGCGGTAAAATTGACTTCTCGAGAGGATGCTCTGTATTCTTGCGGTGATAGCCAGCAGTCATAGGGCAGAGTTCAGAGTTCACGTGAGATAGAGGAGAGGCGGATGTCGGCTGATAAGGATGCGACCGGAAATCGAAAAGACATGATCTTCTGGAAAATGACAAAACTGGAATTCTTGTCAAGAAGAATTCATCTGCAAATGCCCAATATATCACTCGTAGATGGGAAGGGATCTTTTGAACCACATAAACTGTCCATCTTCATGCTATATAAATTCCTTCCCAATCATTCAATTCTCAATTGAAAATCATCATAATCATCCTTTGTTAATCAAAAAATAAACTATTAAGCTAATCCAAGCTGACTGGTGGATTTTATCCGATTCACATTACTTTCATTAAAATATTTTCCAAGAAACAATTTGAATGATTAAATATTAAATAAATAATTATTGAACCCTTTAAAAAATTTTAAATGCTAATATTTTACATTAGAAATTGTTATTTTAATAAATATAAATGCCTTAGTTAATTAATATCTTACATGTAAAGAAACCCAATAATTCTGTTAAATCTTTAAATTTCACCAATTTATTTTTAATAACAATGTAAGAAAATAAAAATAAAACTGATGGTAAGTAATCTTTAAAAAGGAAGAAAATACTTCGAAGATTTTAGGCTGGGGGTGGGGGGGAATTGACATGAAATCGCAACAAAAAATGTAATAGCAGAAACATTTTTTTTTGGGGGGGGACCTATTCCTCTAAAATCATTTAATCGCCTTCAAGCATGTTTATTAACTATTTTTATTCAAGTATCTTTATCAATTCCCATTTTAAGACACGATTTCTAGTTACGTTATTTTTATGAAACGAAAGCATATTAAAAAAAGAAATTCGTATGAAAGAAATCATTTAAGAAACACGTAGAATGAAGAGGCTTTTAAAAATAGTTTTCTTAAAAGATATTTATGCAGGAAAATCAGCTTAAAAGTCATTTACAAATTTCAAAAAGAACTATTTAATATGAGAGGTGAATACATTAGTCTTTCCGTGTTAACAAAATAAGGAATTCATGATACTATTATAAAAAGAATATTTCGAAACCAAATTTTACGCCTTTTCTTTTTTAACTTATCTCATAAAATAGCGAACTGCATTTATTTTTTGGTGCGAAACCAAGAGGATGAAAATCCTTATCATTTTATAGCTTTTATCTAGAAAAATGGTACATTTTCATAAACTTAAAAAAAGAATTTTCGTTTTTGTAGATTCTACAGATGTATTTAAATATAAAATAGTTTAAAGAGTCATACATTTTTTAAAAAATTTCGTACGATAAGTATATAAAAGTACTTTTGGTTTAATAAAGTATATACATTCATTTTTATAAAGAAATTTAAAAATAAATTCTCACGTCATTAAATTTTCAAAGTTGTAAGTGGATTTCATTTCCTTTTACCTGATAAAAATGAAATAAATGCATCAGAATTTATGAAAATAAAATAACACGAATTATATTAGTTTCTATTTGAATGCCATACTGATAAGAATTATATTTCTGGAGTTGTAAAATAGTTATCACTTTTTCCCAGGACTGTTTTCTAAAAATAAATGCACAGTTTATCCAGTAAACAAATAAATCGTGCTTATAAAAACTGAATTTTAAATAAGCAATTTAGAATTCAATTTCATCAATTTCTTTGTCGATCAAGTAACTCCCATTTTAAAAAATGTGGTTGGTTTTTCATGGAATGGTTTCCTTTGTTACTGATTACACATTTACTTTAGTTTTTTTTTTTTTTTACATTCTAAAAGTGGTGGCAGAATTTTGTATATAAAGAAAAACAGAAATCCCAAGGATCTAAATCTTGTATATAAGGCGGATTAACTAACATAGTGAATCAATTATAGTCAAAAGTCAGCAATGACTCATTGCTGAATCTGTATAATTCCTAATATATAACTTAAATTCCCTTCTTAAATAATCAGACAATCGGGATATTCACTAAGGTCTTCAGGGACTGTTAATTTTACAGCACATGAACTCCCTGTTGGTCTTCTCCTTGCAGTCTTCATAAAACTTATTAAAGTGTTTGAAATTTAATGAAATGATCCTTTTTTTGTTATCTAAATGAACATTTCAAAGAAGTGTTGCTTATGAATTTCTCACGATATTTTTTTAGACTTCTTAAAAAATTGATGCTGTTTCTCAGTTTCAATAAGAGACATGAAAGCAAACTGGGTGCCATAGAAATTTCAAAATTTATATTGTAGTGGTAAATTGACGGATTGATATTAGGCAAATGTCAATGTCAAACGAGGATATATTCCTAACTTTGTATAGACGTAAAATTTACCATCCAATTATTTTATAATAATTAATATCTATATAAGTCATTTGGATTAAATATATCGCTTTTATTATTATTGTTGTTTTTTTTTTTCATAAAATTCAAATTCATTAGCACCTACAAAGTAAAACTGCTTTGACTATAAAAGAAAAAATAATATTATTTTCCTTTTATAAGAATCATCAGGATGCTGCTATATTACTTTAATCTTCAATTCTCAACTTTTCGATCCATCAAACGTTTCCTCATAAAAATGTCACACCGTATTAGGTTGAAGAGACTGACTCCTTATTTCTTATCACGTGCTTGCATTTTTCCAACGAATCCATCAATCATCGTTTGTTGAAAAGATAAACTCTATCTTAACTTCTCTAATCTATAAGTAATAGTTAGGCACAAGTGTGATTAATAGAATAATTGCATAACTATTATTAAAATAGTATTTGATCACTTTTTTTTCTCTTAGTATTTTCTGTTCGCTATCAGATGCACTTGCTCAGGATTCTTGTAAACATTGAAATTTCCCCTTACCTAATTTTTTTTTTAGTTTTGAGGTTTATCGATAGGATTAGCTGTGATTGCCTAGATTTGCCCGATCAATTAAGTTGGTAAAATCACTTGATTCATTCAAATTCTTATATATATATGAAGTATAAGTAATATTCCCCACTTTAAAAAACTTATAATTTAATATACATTGAAACAATAGGTTGACTTAGTTTATTAACATTAGCATCCTGTGTTAAAGCATCAC
Source organism: Argiope argentata (assembly GCA_026289955.1). Taxonomy (NCBI): domain Eukaryota; kingdom Metazoa; phylum Arthropoda; class Arachnida; order Araneae; family Araneidae; genus Argiope; species Argiope argentata. The sequence goes on from JAOUZG010052814.1 coordinate 1,806,625, forward strand.
TCGGGGTATTAGGGATGGACATTATTTTAAATATATAATTGTGACCAGAAAAATCACCAAATTTTAGGCGAAGCTCCATATTTTATGAATATAAAAATATATGAGAGAGTGAGAAATGAATAAAAACACACAATAATAAAATATAGTAATTTTTTAATTTTGTTAATGTTTATAAAATTGTTTACTTCTTATGTATTATTTAGATATTCAAAAATGAACTTATTATTTAACAGGCATTTTAAGGAATATATTTCAAAATTCATTCGATTAGGGTGCCATCTAAAGGTGCGAATTATTAAAAATATCTAATAATTTTAATATACTAATTTAAATCTACTTGAAAGATGGTATATGTAATTTTTCTCCTACGTCATACGACATTCATGATATAATAAACATTTAAAGTACTGTACATGGTAAACCATTCGACTTAGAGCGACTAATTTGTTGTTTGATGATTTGGAGGGAATAAGATGCCCAATAAGAGAGAAATGTTCAATATTTTATTTTTTAAATTAAAGATAAATTGAGCTATTAAAAACTTTTCTCATAGACATAATATTTTTATATTCCAATATCTTCTCTATTTCTAATAACCTCTGAAAACCTTTTTAATACTTTTTCAGAGTATGTCACTTATACTTATTTATAAGCGACTATTATGATATACTACTATAACTATGCATACTATTACAGCTATAAGCATATTATCGTATTTTTAGAGCATATTTAATGACAATGCCATAATTTTTGAAGAGCATGGTATCATGAAATGGCGTAATGAAGTGGTACTTCAGATCTCCTTGAAATATTTTTGTATATATTATATATCATTTTTGTATATTTTATATCTTAAAAAAAGCTTTCTAGATGTTACCTGCTCTCATCTGGTTTTAAATAAAGTAAATTTAATTCTTATATATTTAATATAAAAATTCATATATGAATTCCTACAATATCTACAAATGATTTGAATATTGGTATAACTACACTTATTTTGAAAAAAAAATTTGAAGTATATAAGAATGAGGGCAAATTAGAGCATGGTAATCGATATAAATAAAATTTATTATAAATAAGAATGAAACAATAGACAGAAGCAATTATGATATAAAGAATGCCTAAAAAAGCTAATAATTTTTTATTAAAAAATTCTAAATATTTAAACAAATTTCATTTCTAAATTAACTGTAAGGCTTGTGATATGATTTCATCTCGATTTGTAATGGGTTTGTTTCTGCATTAAATTAACAGTTACATTTATTTCATCAAACATTTTAATACGACAATTGAGTTATTCAAGTATGAAATTGAATAAAAATAGATTAATATGTCTTAAAGTCAAAAAGAAAAGAAATCAAACGAGTTTCCATAGTGAAATCATGAGTGAAAAAATTCAGATTCTTTCAAATCAACTAGAATTTCTATATAGCATTACCGGAGAACTATTCCATAACCCCTCATGAAATATAGATCTATAGTTTTCATTCTCCATTTCATACAATAAGGCTGACTTTGTTCCGGAAAATTTTAAACTTTACTTTTTTCTTCCTATAAAATTTTGGTGGGATTTCGTATTTGCATTTTATGAAAGAACGAATCAAAAAAGTTCCTTTTATTGTGATTTTATTTTATTTATTACCATACCATTACCTTAAACTTTGAGAAATCTCTGAAGTTATTGGATATGTATATCTCGATAATTTTTCATTTTTTGAAGAAAGCTACAAAGGCGTATATTTATCTTTTTAAGAAATTTGCTCAGGGTAATTTCAATTTTAAAATTATTTATGCGTTGCATGCATTTTCAAAATTCTAGTGGAACCTAGGTTAAAATAACAATTATATTTATGGTTTGCATCCTGTCAAAAAATTAGCGCGTCTCGTCAGTGATCTGAGCATCCCGGGTAGGGCATGGCTGTTGTTCTGTGTGTTATCGGCGAGGTGTGTAATTGTGAACCCCTGTGAAAAGGAGCTGAGCAAGTGAATGTGATGTGTAGCTAAGTCGTACTCTTGGCCCTAGTTGTCGCTACTTCATAAAAACAAGACATGCTAATTCGGCTTAAAATCGCTGACGGTCGTGAGCGCGCTTGTCCATGGCAAGTGCCATTAGTAAAAACAACATTATTTTTAGGAGAAAATTTAGTCGTAGTATCTCTTTTATGAGTTCAAGTTAATATTTTTGGGCATCAACTATTGTCAAAAAGAAAGAAAGTTATTACTAACACAATTCGAAATTTTAATAATCGATAATGTAAAATGATTATACTCAAAGGATAACTATTGTTCCTCAACAATAAACGCAAAATTGTTTCTGCACATTATTCACTAAATAAATCAAAAAGCATTTATGTAATAACATGCATAATCATAATTGATTGTTTTGATGTTTAGAAAACTAGATAGACTTGAAAAATAATTAAATATTTAGAGGAAAGGTATATTTAATTCAGTCTTCCTCTCTTTGCAATTTTACATCTCCTAAATGTTATATAATTGTCCTTGTATTCAAAGAATTATTTGATAAATCTGGATCTTACACTTCTTTGGTATTGAAATTTTCTTAATGTCAAAAAATGATTACGTATTTGTAAAATAAGCAAATAACGCTAAAGGGCAGAAATAGCTTTATCACAAACAGATGATAGAAGATGAAGCTATTTGACAAAATAAGAAATAAACCCAAATTTTTCAAAGATTGTTATTTATGGCGCTTAATTATCAATAACACATATAAAATGGGAAAAGAGGGAGAGTAAATTTGCTTTTACATTTGAAAATTTTAAAGTGAGTTCAATAATGCAGGCCTGTAAAGCATATTTCAAAGTATCTAAGGGAAGACAGTCGTCAATGGTATTCAAAAATGGAAAAATATATCATGTTGAGTGTTTTCAATCTAAAGCAATCATTTGTCATTCATAAAGTTTTATTTCAATACTTTTTCATTAATTTATTTATCTGCATATTATTCTTGCTTTTGATTCTTTAAATTAGTTTCTAAAAAGATAATTCAAGGGAAGATACTACTTTTTTCAGTAAAATGTTATTAGATATTTAAGATTTGAAACCAATAAATCTTAAATAAGAAATATTTTTTAAACAAAAATTCAGAATAAAGAAAAGGACGTTTGATTTCATGGGAAGTGATAATTTAAAACTATAATTTTAATAAAATTTAGAAAGGATTTGTATGTTTTTGATAATGATATAATAAATAGAAAAGCAGTCTCTTCAGATTAAAATTTATTGAAAAAAAATTTGCAGAAGTTCCCTATAAATAAAGCTTACAAAAGACTCATTATCCACAACCTTTTCTTTTGCAAAATAACTACAATAAATTCCCACTGATTTCGCGTATTTATGTAATGATGCTGTTAAATATAGTAGTGTAGTGTTTTCTTTTTGATAAACTTATGGATATTAGGATAGCAACCCACAACTCTGCGTTCAGCCTAATTACTACTTATATTAACATTAAAATGTTTTGCTTCAATTAGTTAAACAAGATATCTTGTTAGGGAATTTTTATTTCTGGAACGATATGACGCTGACTTTCTGTAAATGATTTCACCCTTGAGAAGCAATTTATTTATAAGCCCTCTTATTGGTGTGCAATTCTACTTAATTATCTTCACGGTGATGAATAGAATAATTACCAATGAATGAAAATGAAACATGAATTACAAATGACAACATTTATTTATTGAGGATATTTTCTAAAAATAATTTTGAATAGTAAACATTTAATACTAATTTGAATAATAAATTTATTATTCTTTAAATAACATTTTTATGTGGTTGAAAAGCATTTTTCTGGCTACTCCATCTAGATATCTGATTTATTGTGATTTCATTCATCTCTAAACATAAGCTTAGAATAAAAAATATAGTTTATTTATCATATTTTATTTTGAACAAACAATTGTCTCAAGCGTCAGCATTCATCATAATATAGTTATCATACAGGCTATTTGCTTCAATAGGGAAGTTACATGTCAGTCTCTGGTTTTATCTGAAAATGTGTGCCCTAATTGTTTTCTGCATCTGCATCAAAAATATAATTTTAATAATTTTTTGTAGCAAGTATTGAAAAGTATAGTGTTTTGCATACCTAAAATGATAATTTCTTTTATAAAATTATTACATTAAAAAAGATACTGATTTCTTTTGTAAAAAAAGTTTCATATGTGAAGAATAATTCAAAAATATTTCTTCTATAATAGTAATATTCGTTATAAAGTAAGGAAGGGTCATTAGATGTTACAAGAGTTTTGTTGCTCTATAGACTATACTTGCAAATTATCGCAATAAATTTGCCTTATTATTTTAATAATACATTTAAAATATTTTATGATCTATTTACTCTGAATATAATCACAATATACTATATTAGACCATATAAAAATTTGTATAAATTATATAAATTTTTAGAAAAAAAACTTTAAAAAATCCTTTATGAAACTAGAAATTGCTGAGCTCCAAAAGGAAAAGTTCTTTTTTTCCCTCCATGATACTATTTTAATATTTGCATTTCTTTAAATGATGGCTTTGTAAGTATTTTGGTTATCTATAAAGGTTGGTGAATGAAAAAACTAACTTGAATAATAAATATAATAGCGATGCAAGACCAAAGTAAAATTTATAAAAAGAAATCGAGACAACACCTCCTTTTCTTATTTCACATATTAATGTCCGATTTATAATTAAAAAGAAAGAGAATAAAATTATTAATTAAATGGAAAATTCTTATTTATCGAAAAAGAAGACGAAATGGTAAACAATTTTTTTTTTCAGATTTCTGAATCGCTTTGATAAAGGATCTCTCTAATTAAAGGGCACAAAATGCCTAAGTTATTCTTTAAACTTTACATTTATTATTCAAAGATTCCTTAAAATTTCTAAGAATGCAAACTTCCTAAGAATGTAATTTCTGAATGAATGCGTTACCTTTTTCATTTGATGCTGTTTTTGATTAGAGTATTCCAACTTTTTTGGGGATTTAAAAATGAAATATTAAAACAAATATTGAAAAAATCTAAACGCAAATATATATATATTTTTTCGGCTGTGGAACGTTTAATTTTCCAAAAATTTATTTATAACGTTTATTTTTTTAGAAAAAAAGTGGAAATTCCCTTTATAGATCGATTTGACAAAAATTAAGAGCAAAGCAGCAAAAATAAAATTCTTTAGTATTGGAAAATAATTTTTATAGTTGAATTTTTATACTATTTTTTTAATATGTGTTAATGATTCTGGCTATTAACATGTCAAATAATTTGGTCCATTTAATTCTTAATACACGCAATTTAGTAAATAAGCAATAAAAATTGAAATCTGACATCCTGTTTCTATTTAGAGAAAACTTTATAACAGTTTGTTTTATATGGGTTTCATTTTGTCATTTTTAACAGTGTATATACAGAATTACAAAGATAAAAAAAGATAAAATACTGCAATTATTTCCATTGAGAAATTTTAATGAGAATTGAAACCCTAGAAATATGAAAGAAATACCAAAGAATGTTAATAATATGTAATTGTGAGACGCTAGACCCTTTATTATAGCATTTTTCGTTTTCTATGTGATTTAAAACCCTTTTATACATTTATTTTTACTATTCGACGGAAAGATTTTAAAATGGCTTAATATTAAAAATTCAAATCAGCAATATAATCAAGAGAATTATTCTAATAAACGTTAAATCATCATAATTTTCTGAATACTAATTTTTTCAATAAATAATATTTATTGAAAATTTTGCAAGTATATATATTGTGGCCGTTTTAATATTTTCCCCTTTTATGTAAATATTCATTTGGAATTTTGATAATTATTTCTAATTTTTCTTATACGATCTTCTCTGTTTTTATATGCAAAAGACACTTATTTTAACAAAGTATATTAATTAATCCTTGATCAAAACCCTTTCAAAACTTCTACTTTGTCACTTCTCATTATTACAAATAGTTATCGAAGATTTTTCTTGATTCTAGAGAACAAAAGTTTTATCACATGGTAATTATTTATGCGTTTAATTATGCTGCTTGCATTGGGAATTTTAATTAATGAAAGCGATATTTACTATAAGCAAACTACGGCATGAGATTCTCCAACAATGAAGAATTTAAGGTATTTCCTATTTCTATATTAAAATATTTTCTCTTTATTAGTAGACAAAAGGGGAATTTCTTTCAATAAATAACTTCCCTGCTAGAAAACATACAAGAAAGCTAAAAGAGAATTATCTTTTTTTCTAAGATTGTTTTTTTTTCAAGCTTGCCAATGTCTACAAAAAATATTTACTTTTATTCCCTTTCGTTATTAAGATATAATAGAAATTAATTTGAATTAATTTATTTATATTTTATTCTCATTTTTTGCCAATGGATTTCTTTAACTTAATGGATTTTCTTGATTTAAAGGAATAATTCTGTTTACATTATTTTCTAAAATTGTTTTCCATGATTAGTAATAATAAATTCTTAATTCTAAGTCCATTTTTTAAGATTATTTATGAAAGAAATTATAAGAGCTTTATAAGTTCAACTTGAATGTATAAAGACGAAAATTATAACCTCTCACAAAGGGATTTAAAATTATCTTTATAAATATATAATACAGTCTCCTGTTTGAATTTACAGCCAAATACTTCCAACAAAAAAAGAAAGAACAAAAACAAGCCCTGTATACAGTGTTAATAGCATAAATATATTAACATTAAGTTTCTTTAATCGAAAATGTTAAGTTTTAATAAAAATATTTACTAAAATGATGAAGAAATATTATACATTTTTAATATCACTTTCCTTAAAATACTCGCCTTAAACCAAAAATTTAAAAATTGTGTATTTCCTTGAAAATTTTCTACTACTGGAAAAATTATGGTTGAAATCTAAATGCATATAATGGTAATTTTAAACTTAGTTTTAATATTTTCCAGTCTTTAAAAAGTAAATTATCTGTTTTCTATGTTTTTAGAAAATTATCTAGTAGAAAACTAAAAACTAACATTTTATAACAGTTTTATAAAGTTTCTTCAAAGGTTTTTGAACATCTAATGCAAAGAAAATTTAAGCTATTCTTTCAAAAATCCTTTTATTGTTTAATGAAACTAATATCTTCAAAGACAGAATAGATTAAAAAAGGAAAAGAAGTAAATATATTATCAAAGACAATATTTCTTTAAAACTAGACTAGTATTTCTTAAAAAAATTTCTTAAATTTCTTAAAACTAACTAGCGTCGACTAGCTTATACCAAAAATTAATAAAATTATATAATGCCCCCAAAAATTAGAATCATTCAAAAATTTCTATTTATAAGTTTAGGTTTTACTAAAATTTTCTTACATTTGACAAAATTTATTAATTTTGAATTAATTAAAGGAATTTTTAAATTATATGGCAAAATAAATTTATGTAGTAGTCGTTAAGTGGCATTAAGTAATTAAGTTTTCTAATTCATTAATTGACATCTAAAATTCTAATAATTAAAATTTAAAGTTTTAAAATTATTCTTAAACTTTTAAAGACATTTATAAAATATTCAGTCAATGTAAATTATCGTGAAAAATTATATTGATTTAAGGAAGAATTTCAATCATGCATAGTTAATTTTAATGAAAATATTTAGTGGCTTGAAATTTAAGTCGACGTTTTAAAAAAGAGTTATTGCTTTTTAATTACAAAAATAACGTTAATTTGTATTATAAATAGGATTTAAAAACTTATGGATTATTAAATTTAATAAATACATTTCAAAATCATTGTTTGAAAAGTTTTTAATAACAGAAAATGATTAAATTTAAATTTCAGTTTGAATAAAGAATAATGTAGAAATTCTTTTAATACATTTCGATAAACAGAATTCCCTTGTTGAGAAAAAAAATATCAAATGTACATAAAATATAATTCCTTAAATATATGCAGTAAATTTACAATCCAATAGCTTTTAATCTCTTTCATGTCAAAACTTCCATGCCAAATCTTCAATTTGGTTTCTGCAAATGTGAACAGAAATAAGAAGTATAAAAATTGAAAAAATGAATACAAGAATGTTACATTTCAAATGAAACAACTTTTTTTATTGCGATTACATTGATGTCAGGAAATGAAATATGAAATCATGGGTTGAAAAAAACTTAATTCTTAAACCTCGGCTTAAAAACAAGAGAATCCAAAACCACCATCAAAAGGTTTGCTTTTCCTTGTGATGAAATAGGGGTTGAACTTTTTCGTCCTCTAAGCTATCCAAAAATATTCTTTCTCGCAGATAACACTATAACTTTCTTATTTTTTTACCTTCGTTTCGAAATTTTATTCAGATTCTGTATTTGCATTTTATGAAATAACCATTCGAAAACGATTTCATTTACTGTGTCAACTCACTCTCGTTCTTGAAGAAATCCTCAAAGATTTCAGATTAAAAAAGGACAAAATTTTTAAGCCCATTGATAAGAAGTGTCGGTTTTGCTTTCAGAAACTCCATAATAAAGTCCGTGTCCATTTATATGTTTTTTATTTAAATCTTGAGATATTAAATAAAATTTTAAATGAAATGTACTCAAAAAATGTGTCAGATCGATTATTTGAGTAAAAGATAAATAGACATCTACAAAATTTACAAAAGTAGATTAATAAATTTTCCTACCCGGATCTAACTTGTAAATTTTAGATTTATGCAGAATTTCGAACAAAAATAAAGAAATAGTTAATCTTTTATTTGTCTATATATTTGCATCCACGTAAATCATACATTATATCATAAATAAAATAAAATTGGGGAGTGATCTGATTAGGGTTGTAGTTCTATATCAAATCCTAATAATACTTTTTTTAAAATTTTGACCAGAGAAAAGGCTTTTAAAATGGATGTACGATTTTCTAGAACATGCGCATTAGCCCCATACCAGCGAATAATCTTCAAAAAAATGCTAGATTCTTGGGAAATAACTATTTTTAGTAATTATTGCTCGCCTATGGCATGAATTTAGTACAAAAAGTTCTCTCGTATATAGGGCACTGAAAATAAAAATACGTTATATATTTGTGTGTGTGAGTGTGTAATGATGTTCTAAACTCTAATTTTAATTGTAATTAATTCCCAAAGTTTTATCTTAATTTAGTTCATAGTAACTTCATTCTTAACTGTTTTATTATTTCCTGATCCATCCCCCTTTTTCTATTTAATAAATCAATTGAAGTATTATAAAGATAATGCGAAATTACTCCACGTGCTGAGTGTATGGTACCTTTTTT
>JAOUZG010052814.1:1815984-1836788 GCA_026289955.1 Argiope argentata
GTGTGTGTGTGTGTGTGTGTGTGTGTGTGTGTGTGTGTGTGTGTGTGACAAATGAATTTTTTTTATATTTTTGTTAAGAATGTTTCATTTTCTTGTACTACCATGCTTTCTAAAATTAAAAGATATTTTTTCTTCAGGTTTGTTTCTTTTCTTAACATCTTGATTTTCAAAAATATTGTTGTGCGAACATTACATTAACATTTACATAACAATTTACAAAACAATAACATGATAATTATATTATATACGTATAGATTATTTTTCTATTTAATTTTTGTGGTGCAATCATAATTTCCACATTTCCCATTGAAATCTGTAATTAATTTGACTACTTTTAATAAATTAATCTTTTTTACATTTCCAATATTAAATTTTGACAAGAATAATACATATTTGTAGAATAAAAAAAAGTATTATTGTATGTGATATAGTATAAGTTTTGGACATTTTGAAAATTTTCTAAAGAATATTAAAATCCTATTCACACTATATTAATTCTTAATTTTTTTGTTTTCCGGTATTTTCGCTTCAGGAATCAAAACTTGCTATGTGTTAATTACTGAAACGCTATAGCTAACTAATTTAAATAGTTATAACATTCCAGATGCTATCAATGAAAAAATCATTAAAATCAACTAAATTAACTAGTTGATTATTAATATTATTTTATTTTAAAATGCTTTGAATCATGTTATTCATAATGATAAAGATATAAATCTAATAAACACAAGTTAAATAATTCTACAATTAATCCCCAAAACACTACGAGAGTAAAGAATTAAGTTTAAAGGAAGTAATTGAGAAAGGAATAGTTTTCAAGTAACTTAGTGATATTTATTGCCGCTCATTTAGCCGTCAGCTCAACTATTCAAAGTGCCATAATGGGACTATTTTAGGAGCTCATTTCTGAGGAAGAAATATTTCTGAGCCTCTTTATGAGTTCTGTATAGTATATCAGTGTGCCTGCCATCTCCATTTGTCTGACAGTTGGAATCAGGATACAATATACTGTGACTTCCTGTATAGCCGTGCGAATGTGAAACTTTCTCTAGAAACTTTCATTTCCTTGTATATAATCTATATATAAGGAATAAAGAGAAAATATATAATTTCCTTATATATAAACTATACATAAGGAATAAGTAAAATATATAATTTCCTTATATATAAAATATATATATGAAATAAGTAAGAATATATAATTTCCTTATATATAAACTATAAATAAGGAATAAGTAAAATATATAATTTCCTTATATATAAACTATATATATGAAATAAGTAAGAATATATAATTTCCTTATATATAAACTATAAATAAAGAATAAGTAAAATGTATAGTTTCCTTATATATAAGCTATAAATAAAGAATAAGGAAAAAGGCTTCTTTATATATAAGCCATATATAAGGAATAAAGAAAATCACTTTCTTATATAAAAACTATGTATAAGGAAATGCTTTTCCAAAAGTAATATCGTCCTGCATCATTTTAGAATAATATTTTCTTCTTTAAAGTTAGATTTTATCTATTAAAAATTATATTTTTGTTCATTTTAATAAAATTTTCAATAGCAAATTTTTTCTTCAGAAGGTTTATAACTTTCTATAAAGGTACCCTGCTTTTAGGGATATAATATTAAATCAGTTCTGTTTTTCGTGTTTGTTAGATCAAAGTTAGCTTTGGAGAGGAAAATACAGAAACAAATACCAAACAATGATTTTTTAAAAAATGTAGGTATAAGAAAAGATTAATTAGTTTAAATCAAAATTGATTTCTGTGTTTAAAAGAAAATAAAAGTAAACAATACGAAACTCAAAATTCTCATTCATACGAAATTCGGATTCCTAGAAATTCCTGGGATTTTTTTTTGTAATTCATTATAATTTCACTGCTTAATTTGGAATTGCGTCATATCTTCCTCAATTATTCTAAGAAAGGATCAAGAATGGGGAAGAGAAGTAGAGTGAGCAAGTTCTTCTCTTCCCTGGTCGTTACACTGATAATGCTGTTGCTTTCTTAAAGAACCTATTATCGGTAATAGATAATAATTTACTCAGAGAATATCGTTTAGAATGGAAAGAAGTAGTTTATTTTTACTCTTTCCATTTTTCAAACAATTTTTTTTTATTTTTCAATATTTCAAATCTATCTCTGTTTTGCAAGTTTGGGAAAATAATAAAAGGAAAATAATAACAGATTGTGAATATTTTTGTAGTAACTCATGAGCAGAAATGAGCATGAGTCTGAAATTCTTCGTCTTTGTTAAATTTATTAATTATTTTAGATTCATAATTTATACATAAAATTACATGACATATTGAGTGATTGCGATGCGGATGTGTTTTTCGCTCATGAGAGCATATTAAAGATGTCTGAAGAATCCTTTATTTTAACTATTGCTAGGATGGAAACATATAAATCTGTTAGTAGGAACACCGATCTCATAATAGAGTTTTGATCGTCAATAGGAATTGTTCCATTTTGTTTCTTGTAAGAGTAATTTTCTTATTAAAATAATCTACTGACCATTTGGATTTTTTTCATCGCTAGTTTTCTCGCTGTCTTTTGCTAAGCTATCTCATATGTCACCGTCTCGTGTGTCATAAGTTTATGTGACTGATATATTTTTTTTATCTTTGATATGTTTTTTAAAGTGTTTGTTATATTTGACTGATCGTTTGAAAGACTTAATTGAAGAATGTGTGAGGCAATGAGTTCCGATTTACAAATTCAAACACTGATTTCGTTTATACGTTCCATCGGAAGAACCACTACAATGTTACAAGATTTTTCTTTTGAATTATTGTATACATTTTAAAATTATTACATAATTAATCAATAGTTTCTGTATTTTTTATTAGTGCGATTGGCAACAGATTAAAATGTAAGTTTAACTGCAGATTTAAATATGTATTCATGATAAAGATTGTTTGTCTGATAACTGGGTACATATGTGCTGGCTCTTAACCTTTCCAATACCAGTTATTTCTTTTCCAAAATTAAATTAATTTAGGACTCTAATGGGTCAAATAAAATATAAGCAACTTATTCTGCTAAAATAAAAATAAAAATTAACTAAAGTTGTAATTTTTAATTCGGGTCATATGTTTTCCAGTTTATGAACGGGACAAGTGTATCCTTTTGGGATTAAAGGAAACATATAAAATCTAGTGAAAAGTTAAGTTTCTAGTTTTTATAATGTTTTAAAACAAGTTTAATTCAAGAAATCTCTTACCAATTAGAAATCCAACATTATTCATCACATTTCTATGTATGATTCATTGAAAAACTGTTTTTGCAGAATGCAACTTGGAACAAACAGTTTCCGTTCGGGTTTCTTTATTACTACTTTATTAATAGGATGAATTTAAAAATTAAATTAACATATGAATATAAGCACAGCAGAAAATTGAAACAAGTACTTACTTATAGTTTTGGATTATTTAAAAATATCAGCGTGACATGTATGCCCTGGTTTGCCCAAAAGAATTAATTATTGATATTAGATTTATAGCACAAATTTTTGCAGAACAATATTTTAAAAGAATAGAATATACAAATTGATTTATTTTTCAACTTTTAGCTATTTATACGTAATCAAAATAGTAACTCAGAATCTTTAAAGCAGTTTTCATAATTAAGTATCATCAGTGTTTATACAAATATTGCATTAATACTAATATAAAAAATAAATTAGTTTTAACAATCATAATTATCATCATGGGTTAATACAAATTTTAACAAAAATTTTGAAAACATAGTACGGTGAAACTTTCAAAAAAATTTAAACTCGATAGGTATAATGTTGAGAACAGCCGATATAATCAAACTAAATACTGCGAAGGATATAACCTTATACCGTTTGAAAGGAGAATTATAAAAATAGAAAAAAAAGTCACAAGCACGTTATTGTTACTTTTTCTCAGATGAAATACGGGTGGAATTGAGAGATGAAGAATCCATGTCTTTTTCTTCATTTCGATTCAAAAACTCTTCATGAGCCATAAACATATTTTCAGAACTAAAAGGGACACATGTTATAACAAGGAACAGTTGCCGGATGCAAGCATTGAGTCATATAAAAGTTTGTACAGATTTAAAACTGATTGGTGGAACTATTTTGATCGTCTGTCATTAACACTTTTCCTCTGTAGGGCAAGTATCAGTTGCGAAATGTTCATACGTTTGTTAAAAAGCTCAAAGTCTGGAAGATATTTTTGTGCGACAATTATTCCAGAACTGTTTTTCATTAAACTGATGATTTATTTTGCAAGAATTCTATTCCATATTGTTTTGATTCTGTTGTTGGTAGAAGACTGTGGTTTGAGACTTGAGCTACATCGAGTCTTTTAAACTTAAGAAAAATGTTTCGAAAAAGGTAAATGTTAACTACAACTTTCCTGTGATTCGCAATTTGCTGACTACTATCGTTTATACTTAATATATGGCATAATTTTTATATTTAAAATACTCCATAAAAGTGTAGAAAATAGGGAATTACATTTAATATAGTAGGAGAGAAAGGACTTTTGATTAATATTTGCATTCATTATTTTTAATTCAAACTTCACATCAACCATTGATAGACTATTAAGGAGACATGAATTAACAATATTTCAAACGATTTGTTTACTTTATTACTTCTTCTTCGTATAAGATTTATAAGATTTTAACATGTTACTTATCGCCGGAAAAATAAATAAATGTTCCTATATGAATTACTATGCTCAGAATTTACAACAAATACTATACTCATTACAAAAACAAACGAAAAGAAGACATTCCTAAACTATATATGCAAGCCTTCTCCGAAGAATTGTATACAAATATTTTTAAATCTATTTTAATTTACTAAAGATATTTCATTGAATCTTCAACAAAGAAAATAATGTCAGACAGAAACATTTTCACTGTTAAATTATATCAACTTTACCTTCATTATTAATATATTTGAATAGCATGTTTGAAATATGAAATGCAATGTAAATTTTAAAATAACTTAATAGTTTTTAGTATAATTTTCCATGCATAAAATTTTAGTATTTTTTGAATTTTCAGATACCCTATATATCAGGAAAATTAAAACAAACGAAATAAATCACGTTTTAAAGCTGCATTCCTAACATTAAATTAAGCAAGTTTTGAAGTTATTTTTATTTAAAGAAAATTAAACATTACATTAATTTTATAAAGAAAATATAATAATACAGATCAGTTATCAATTATACTAAACGACTTTGAAAGAATTTCTAAAAAAACAATAATTCACTCATTTCATATGACGCATATGGCAACAAATTAGCAAAAGATATCATTTACCCATTTCTTTAAAAAATCATTTGCACTACAAAAAGATTTTTATAAAAGAAGATTGCCTCTCGAAGCAATTGATCAAATGTAATACTTAAATTTTCTGTTGGAAAAAAAGTTGGCAAAATGAATAATTTTTTATTGAAATTCGGAATACTCCCAAATAAATGTTCAACTGCTCTATATGTACATATATTTATAATTTGCTATTTATTGAACAGTGCTGGAAATAAAAATAGAAGTTAAACAATAATTTTCAGTTCAAAAAACGATCCTTTACAAAATGAAGAAGGGAAAAGGTTCTTACAGTTTTGCTTTCGGATGGGGAGAGGGGTTACAAGAAAACCAATATTTTCCACAGTTATATTTGACATTTTTCATACTGTTTTTATTAGAAACAAAGTTTTTTTCGTGCTCAGGAGTTAAGAATTTATTTATTTAAATGGCTGAAGGGAAGTAATGAAAAATATTGGGAAAAGACCAAAATAATTTTCTTTTCTTTCAGATCATTTGTTTTGTGCAGATTTTTTTTGTTTGTTTTGCAACTCTTGAGGTTATCCCATTTACTTTTACTGCAAGGAATAAGCAAAAAATCTATGACTTTCAAAAAAGTTGTCTTATTTATGAAATGATTTATTAAGAACAAGAATATAAATTTAAAGCACTTTTAATGATTTTTCTTTGTTACTTCAGACTTTTCGTTAAAGAATTTTAATTGATTTTTAGATACCTTCAACACGTTACTTTCAGGATTTTAAGAAATTACTTTAAACAAACTCTTTTTTTCTGGGTTGTTTATTTTCAAATATTAAAAAACATAATTACTCTAAATAGTTTAAGTCAAATGTATAAGACTTGCACAATGTTACCAATAATTTCTGGAGTGTCAATTTGCCTCCACAAAGTAAATTTTATGCTGAAAGAAAAATACTAATAATTCTGGATTGGCCTTGTTATTTGATTTAAGAAAGCAATTTCTATTTTATAAATAAGCGCTAATAATCACAAAAAGGGGTTATAATATGACAAACATCCACGTGGTACAACCTGGTTAAAATAAATCTGCTACGGATTTGAATACTCTCTTCTATCTCTGACATAATCGAAGGTTAGAGATATAATGGCGTCATATCCAATCTTCTAGGCATTTGTAATAAATAACTAAATAACCATAACAATTGGAAGAATATAAGAAAAAAATTTCCTTGTTGGCGCAGAGAGCATTAGAAAATATTATATTGGAAAATTATTGTAATTGAATTTCAATTTTTTTTACACTTTTAAAAAAACCCAATTCTATATTTTGTGCAGATTTATTGCTATATAAAAGATGGTCAATATAATTATGTACACTTTTTATATTTAATTTCAATATGAATACACGTTTAATAATAATAGTGGTATCTAGTTATAGATAAGCATCTATGAGCAACGTGGTGAAATCGCATGTAACGACATCTAGTAACAAATTGTGGAATTATTATTCGTATTATGAAATGGTGAATAGGATGTCCTCTGCCCCGACTGAAAGCATACGGTGTTTTGTAAATGAATTGAAAGCGGTGGTAGCAACTAACAAGAAATATAGTTGAGTCTTAACAGTTATTACCAACCACGATACTATTACTCTAATAAGAAGTACGTCTTGGCATCGAAGAAGATAGCTATTCAGGGTAACGAGAACCGCTTGACACAGCAATGCTTTCTTATGCCCATATCTGTGGTGTACTCCAACAAAATATGGTGTGAGGTAAGGAAAACGGGACAGTCATTTTTAAAAAGATTTTCGATTCATTTTAAGAAACACATCAGTCGAAGGTTAATGTCAACATAGAACTAACAACCGAGCTATTAATAGAGCTGTTAAAGTAGTATTTAGCAAGAAATATAGTTGAGTCTGAAGAGTTATTACCATCCATGATTCTACCTCTCTAATAAGAGGCATTTCCTGACATAAACAGAAGCTCCATATAGTTCTTCTGTAACAATCAGTAGCTACACAAATGTTTTGTTATACCCATATCTGAGATATAACCCTGAAAACATGATGTGAGGCAAGGGAAAAGGGGCAGCTGCAGTGTTATAAATTTCAGTGTTATAATTATTACTAACACCTATCTTACATACAGTCATTTGTATCTAGGTAGCATTTTTTATTTATGAAATATCTTTCATTTCAAAAACATATGCTGAAAAAATGTTTGACACTCAATAATCATGAATTAACATTGTAACTGAATATGTTATTCATGTCTGAAAACACTGACCGTATGCTGTCAATATGTAGAATAATTATTGTTATCTTTCCTTCTAACATTGACAGTGATTACAATTGTAATTATGAAGAAAAAAGCTCGATAGTTTTATTATATTCAACAAATCTGAACAGCATATCTGTACTGAACTCTTTATGTAAGCTATGTAGCAATTTCTCTAATGTAATTTCAATTCTGTAAAATAATGAGATTAAACAATTAATTCCCTTAAAGTATTCATGAAAGTTAGATGAAGAATTTACAATGATAAGGGTCCATATTCTCTTTGCTTGTATTAAACTATGACGGGAAGTAATTTTTCAACTTATTACTTCACAATAGAACAAGAGTGTTTCTATTAATAGAGCCACTAAAATTAAATTTCCATAGTTAAAAAAAAGTGTTACTTCCATTTAAAAAATTGTTTCCCGTTATAAAGGAAAAAATATAAGTAAACAATTTTTTCCCATTCATAAATGATTAAAATACCTTCATCCTATTCTAGTAGTATCGCCCCTCCCCGGAGATCTGGTCATCCTGGGTTCGAGTCCTGGTTCGGGCAATGATGTTCTTCTCTCTGTGCTATATAAATGAGGTGTGTGAAGGAGTCACCTTCTAAAAAGGGGTCGTGCAAGAGAATGTGCGAGTATTATTTTAATCTGAGTTAGAATCTAGACTTATTTCAGGTACTCAGGGTTTATTACTCACAGAAACTCTGTTCTCTTTTCCATGGTAACACAAACAAGACATTATCATCATTAAATGGTTAAAATATGGAAAACTACGTAATCACCATTTCATCTGTAATCGATTTTGATTTTGTGGAACGGCCACAGAAGATGCTCAGAATATCCTTTTAAATTTTCAGAACGCTGTCAATAATTTCCAATGTTAATATTTAAACGATTGGAAAACAATGTAAGAGGGGAATTTCAAGCTTGACAATAAATGAATGAATATTCTAGCCACAATGAGGGTGTATTGATAACGATTATCCAATTAGAACATCAATAAGCACATTCTGAATCATTATTTAAGAATTCCATTAAAGCTGTCGGTACAAAATTGTTGTTAGTGACTATTATTTTGTATTTTTCAATTGATATATAATAAAGAAACACGATCAGTTATATTATATTTTTGTAAATGTACCACATAACTTTTTATTAAATGTTTCCTCAATATTTCTGTTTGTTAAATAAATTTAGATCGGTATAGATGATGGCTAAACTTGTATAGATCTAGTAACATATTTGAATTCTGAGAAATCCTTCTAACTGCTTTAGTTTTGGTATAATGTCTTTTCTGTTGTAACACACTTAAAGTGAGTTACAACATTTCTACATCAAGCCATTAACATCAATGTTTTGAGACACGCATTAGAAATGTACTGAATAATCTCAGAACTGGACTGGATAAATTCTCTCGTGGATTCAGTAATCTCAGAAGAACCTAAATATTCTTCATACATTTTAGCATTGTTTATAACTTCATTAAATCTCTAAAACGAAATTTTAACTACTCAACATGAATATTAATAGCATAATAAATATACATTATTTATTGCCATGTTAGTTTATACAATGAGTTGATTTACCATTTTCATCATTTAGGTACCTTAATATCTATTAAAAAATTAAAATTAGATAATTTGAATTGATTAAGACTTAGTAAATTATATCGTACCATGCATTTTGATAATTATTTAATATAATAAAAGATTAAAATGAAATCCTCTATTCATATTTCAATGTAACATGTCAGAACATAATTTCTTGAGCTCCCAAACATCACGTGCTCGCGCAAGTTAAATTATATTTTTATTCATTTTAGTTGTTTCGTTGAATGAGTCACTTTAATATTGCAAACGATTAAAAAAAACTTTGTTTCGCATTTATTGTTTCCTATTTATTTATTTTCATATAACCACGTGATCAAAATGATATTTTTCTAGGTTTTATTTGATGTAGTCATTAATTATTTTTTTTATTAGAGCTTTTGTAAATGCAAAGACAACACGTTATTAAAAGCTGATTTTTTGAGATGCTCGTGCAGATAATAAAATTTTTATTTTTCGCCTACGGATATTTTTTTCGTACAGATTTTTGTTGACACAACAAACCTCTTTTCTAAATCAACATCATGTTCTGGCATGATAATAAGATTACTGATAGCAACTATAAAAGACTGTGGCAAATTATTAAATATATAGAAATATAGAAATTATATTTTTTTCGATTTGTAGAAATAAAAGTTCATCAGAAGAAAATGTGATCTTTTTTTATAGTTATTTTAATCGATATTTATAAGAAAACAAATAGAGGTATGTTTTTAAAAGCAATAGAGATAAATAATTATTTAGAATTCGTTTTTTTCCATAGCAGGGAATTTAAGGCAAAAAAATATATTTGTTAGATAAAAAAATAAATGACTATAATAAAATTTGATATTTTCAAATTAGAAATATTTTTAAAACGTTATAAAATTAGAATTTTTTCAGAAACTGTTATTAAAGCTTTCGTTCAATGAATGTTTCAATAATTTAAAAAGTATTCGAAAACTGAATTGGAAATTCCGAATTGCTTATAAATGATATTTTCCCCTTTAAGTGTATCATTTTTTTCTCTAAGAAATGGAGTTTGATATAAAATTAAATGACATCATGGGAAGAATTGGTATGATAATAACATTTTTTTTCGGTAAATATCAATACACATTATTTTGAATATTGCAACCTAATTTTTTTCTTAAAAGTAGAAGTTTTCCTCCTTATTAAAGAATTTCTAAAGAGCTTCTATGAAATATAAGTTTTTTATTTAAAAGAAAATTAAATCCCTAATTCACAATTTTCATACTTATAACGTAAGCAAATATCTTTTATTTAATGGTCCTAGGTTTAATTCACCTTTATTCTTAGACAAAGGCATTGCTGATGTAAGTGAAAATATGTATAAAAATGGAATTTATCCATTTTCTATACAAAAAACGAAATTTGGTTGTTCTCTTTCCATCTGAAACACTTTAGACAATGTTTTAGTAAGAGCATTTTATTCATGTTTCAGACTACTGGAAAAATAAATACTTTTCATAATATCTGTGATTCTAATGAATAGATGATATCGAATTAAAGGAATAAGTATTATGAAATTCTATAAAATAAAGAAATACAATTGTTAATGCATACAAAAAATACACTGTTTTGGCTTATGAATATTTACTTTATTAATTGAATTTTTAATGACTAAATTAATTAAAATTTTAATGAATAGGGAGCATTTACGAAAAATCTTTAAAAACATTCTGTAATGAAATAATCAATTTAGTCAATATTATCTCAACAATATGTATTATCCTTAAATAAATTTTAAATAAAAATATTGATGTAATTAAGATGGAATTTTAATAAATTTAATTTGTCAGGTATTAAATATTTATAATAATTTGACAATTATCTTTAGAGCATGTTATTAAATGCTATAATAAACAGGATAATATATTTAAGGATTTTAACTATAGATATTATGTTAGTGAATTATATTAATTAATTATGTATTATAATAGTTATTCATAATAATGAATTACTAGATTAGCTAATTAGAAATTATATTATTTAAGTATGTTGATTAGATTTAATTACAGAGATAGCGGGACGATAATTACTTCTATGGAATATAAAATTATTCCTATGTTGCATTTATTAAATATTAGATCAATAATCTTTTTAATAAATAAAAAATAATAAAAATAAAGTTATTATAAGTAAAAAATACATTGTATTATAAGAATCAATCCTTGTATGAAACTATAAGTTCCTATAATAATGCTTTCAATATTAAAAATAATATAATATGCCTGTGTAAAATAATAAAATTCTATATGGCTAATAAAATTCTGTATGGAGAAACTAATACAGAAAAAAGCCTTAATGATTTCTATAGTATACACGGATTAGGCATTACTACAGTAGCATTTGCCTAATTAATTAAGCAGAATTAGAGAAATCAATCTAGCTTTATAAAACCATTTCATTCTACGCGACCCAATGCTAAGCTTTCAAATCCGATGAGCATCTAATGAAAATTTAGATAGTATATTTCCATCACAATTAAGACAAAAGAATTTAGGAACCGAAACTACGCTAAATCTGTTTGAGGAAAAATTTCGGATCGTAAAACGATTTTATAAATAACAAAAACTCTAATGTTATCAGTAATTGCAGGACATTTTATAAGTTCTCTAGCGTTTAATTTAAATTTTTTTATTGACCTGTCAATAAAGAAGGTTTATGGTACCAAAGAAATCAAGAAGTATTTTTTTAGTTTTCTGTAACTTAGCATAAAAGAAATAAATTTCTTAAAATCGCTTTCAAAAGAATTATTCTGCATGATTGGAATTTTTACTACAATTCTTGTATACGAATGATAAACCATTATGTTTCTAATTTATTAACTTTCAAATTCTTACACTTAATTTTCTGTTTATAACGATAGCATTTAAAAATTATGCAGTCTGTGAAATTGATTTAAAATATTTAAAAAATAACTCTAAAATAAAAAAAAGATATATTATTCCAAAATCAAAGTTTCATAAACTTATGGCAAAGAAAATGCAATTATGAGTTACTATTAGAAAATCAAACATTTCAATACATTGCTACATATTTAGCGATCGAAAGTAAAATTGAAAACATTTCATATCTGATAAACAAACGGTTTTATATTAAATGATGTTATCAAACAAAAACCATGAAAACATTATTTTTATCGACATTTTTCTCCTGTTTTTCCTATATTTTGAAGATAAGATAACCATAGATAATTCTTTGAAATCTTCAGAATTATCAAACAGGAGTTACATTCACGACAAAATTATTATATTCATTCATAGTTTTTATATTTATTCAAAGCTGCAAAGCTTTTCTAGAAAGTGAATAATGCAAAAATAAATGTATTTTTTGTGACATTCTTTCATTAACTTGACGATTACTTTCCAATTAAAAGTAGTAACGGTGAAAGTAGTAGAAAAAAAGGATAACTCATTACTAGTTACGGTTTTGAACGAAACGCTTGAGGCTAAACTTTCAGAAACATCTAATATTATACTGTTATCAATATAAACATTTTATTTTCTTATGTAACAAGGTATTCTCATTCTTTAAAATTGAAAAAAAGTCTTTTTTTAACTCTTTTTTCATTGTTGTTGTTGTTCTCGCATTTACAACGGAAGGAGGAGTGGCGTAGATTCTGACGGTATGGACCCCTGACCATCCGAGACATAAGTCTAATTTTTAGCTCATACAAGTTACAAAGCTTTTTTATGTGGTGGACTTCATTCATGCATTCCACTCATACATCCACAGATCGTAATTTATATCTGGAACAAAGAACGATCGCCTTTGATCCAGTACCGCCATCGGTATTACTTTCGACATGAAGCACTTAGTGACCACAATAAATTTAACGTACGCCAGGATTAAACATTAGTTTCTAATTATTAAAATGAATATGGAACTAGACTTCCATTTCTACAAAAAAAATCGAGATTATGAGAAGGAAAAGAAGGATTTAAGGAAGTAAATTATCAAATTTTTATTAATTGGATTCTTTTCTAAAAAATGTCATATTTCATAAATATGTCACTGTATTCTCAAACCAGAATGAATCAGAAATAAATAGTATACATCAGATTTATACTTTTTGACGTTTGAAAGATTATTCTAATTATCATCATTTCATTGTATTCTGATACAAAATAAAAATAAAAAATAAACAGTATTAAATAACAAAATTCTAGTTAAAATCATAAAAAGATAAATGGTATTTTCATAAAACTCTAAGAATAGGAAGATATTCATAATCAAAATTTAAAATATAAGAGAGTTCAATGACACAACTTTTTAACACTATATTCCTTTATTATAGCTATTCGAGAGATATTCTTTAACATCGAGAAAATTGAGTACAGATATCAAATATTTTAAATATGGATCCCTATAGATTTACGGAAAGGCTTTTTGAAACAATTATTTAAATCTTTAAATTATATTTTTGAAATATTTCCCCAGGTATCGTGGCATAAATAACAAAGGAAAAACATGAGGAATGAAATACGAGAAAGCCTTTTGTGGTTTGTATTACATAATTAAAGCTTTATTCTTTAAATATCAAAACAATATTCAGTTTTATTTACTTTAAAAATAATGTGCTATATCAATGAATATTTTAGGAAGACATGATAATCTATTTAATTAAAAAACAATTCAATTTTAAAAAGCATGTTGCAAATAATAGTGAAATAGTTCCCAATAAAAATATTGATAGAAAGCTCCTAGAACTAGGAATTACTCTGTAAGAAAGTTGACAAGCTTATTAAAGCAATCTAATTAATCTAAGATATGTTAGATATCATAGATCATAATTTATACTATAATTATAAAAAAATTAAATATTGTCAAAAATACTGATTTAAAAGTAAATTTATTCTTCTTTATAGACCTAACTGGACACAATATGCTTCTTTTTATTATAAATTTTTATATTTTTATAGATTTCTTCACGAATTCCACTACTATACTAAGTCCTTAAAATCAGTGGGTTCGCTTGTATTAGGTGTATGTTGCAAAAACAATGAGAAGGCATCAGTAGTAAAAAACTACTTTTATTTGACACGAAGACACTAATACAAAGACGACATATATATACAGCCCAGACGAGCGCACACCACCACACTACAACAGATAGAGCCCGCAAGTAGTAATTCGGTAGTAATAATGACCACAGTACAAAACGACCAGACAGAATTCAGCAGGAGAAGGAATCTTTCGTTTTCGCATTACGATCTCTCCAAATGGCTGCAATTCTCCATTGTCTCCTCTCTTTAGGTGCATCTAGTTGCTGACACACTACTACATACTTGGCTATTCCTCATTGGACACGATGCTGCTTCCACAATAAACTCCAGGACTCGGCTTGTAGCTCAATTTGGCTATCGCTTGAGTTCTACTCAACGCTTGTTTATTGTTGCCTCTCTATTAATCAATACTAGTTTACAACTCAGATTCTGGTTGACTTTAGTTTCAAACTGCTGGTCTTTTATAGTTTCTGTAAGGCGGATCTAGAAGGTTCTGGAGCAATCAGGTATATCTCAGTTCCTATTAACTTGATCACTGAAATTCTCGAAGTTTCCAGCAATATTTATTTTGTCGCCGAAGCTTCCAAATTCGTTGTAAGTCAAGATTGTCACCAAGTTTTGAGAATATTGACTCGGCACCCGATTCATTCATAAGAGCTGATAGTAAAATGGTCTTCCCAGTGATTGAAATAATCATGCCGGGAAGCAAACTTATAGGTTTGACAGACTTGAAGACATTAGACATGAAGACAATTTCAGTAACTAAAAAAGGCAAGTTGAAAAAAAATGATTGTTGGAAAAACTAATAGGACTATAGAAAGAACTATGAAATATATGAAAAAAATGTTATATCTTTAATTTTTTCTAAATTTTTATAAATATTTTTTCAATTGTATAAAAAATGATGCTTAATTTAAATTTTATTTGTGTATAATTTATATAAAAAATTAGCCTTTAAGACCACCAAACGTTCAAAAAATTGCCATCTATGGATTTAAAAAACGCAAATTGTTTTCATAATTGTCGGTAAAAAAATTAACAACGACACATTTAGCTTCAAAATGCTCTCTTACTGAAAAAATCCATATCTTTGAAAAAAATGTTTTAGATTAAGTATTCAAATATTTTTCAGTAAAATAAGTTAAAGGCGTAGTTTCTTTCAAACATCCACATGTCTAAAACTAAAAACGGATTTCATTTCATTGATTTATTAATTATATACAATATTTTACAAAATTACTGAAATTGTTTCTAATTTTGACAGAGAGACCTGCAATTACTTTGCATTTCGTATGGTTGAAATATTTTGAACAATTTTGTCAACGATTGCAATTTTCTTTTCAGCTACTAAATTGCTTCTTCGTTTCGCAAAAAAAAAAAAAAAAAAAAAAAAAAACTTGATATTAATTGATTCTTTAAATTTGAAATTGACTTGATTTTGAATAATTATTTTGCAGGGCATTTAAATTAATCACGATATGCGCTTTCAGATTGAGGAAATTGTATTAAATTTTCAGATTTTATTTATGACTAAAAATAAATCATTATTGATCGTCGAATGATCCTCACTATTATTCTGAATTCTAACACCATTTTAAAGCGTTTCATTAAAATGAATAAGGGATTTCATTATCTAAGAATCCTTATTTCTCTCACTAATATATGAATTTTGTCATATATAATGTCAAATCCTTATTTCGTAAGGTAGTTATAGTTGTTACTGGAAAAATTGCCTTTTAAAAAATTATTTTTACTGTAAAATGCTTTAAAAATAAATTTTCTGATATAATAGCTTCCTAAAAGTAGTTTTATTCATTAATTTCTTCTTATCATGAAATATTTTATTATAAATGTATTTATTCTAATGTTACATATTAGGGTGATTGAAAATAAATTCCTTCAGCGCAAGTTTATGGAATAATTAAAATGTGTTTACTTTTAATTAATTTATTTATATTTATTATTTCTGCCTAATCAACTAAAGTTACAGTTAACGTAATAATTTTATTGAGATTTTATAAATTTGTTATTAAATGGTGGGGAAATAGTTTATAATCAACATTTCAATATATTTTTTCCTATTCACAATAATTACTTTTCAGTTTATATTTCTTACTCAACCAAGCACATTTCAATTTTATGTTTTAAAGTTTATCGAATATATATTTTTAAAAGTATTTCAGAAAAATAAAGTAATTTCCTTTTAACTCAAAATATGACTTTTCTGTAATCAAAGAATGGATTGCTTTAAAAATTGATTATAGAATTGATTGCTTTAAGGGTCATTCCTAAAATTTTATCAACATATGTTATTGAATTTAATTTTTAACAGAATTTTGCTCATATTATTTTTTATTAAATGTTATTACAAAGGAAAGTTTCATGAATTTTCAAACCGAAATCAATTTTAATTCAATCATTCAACGAATCATTTTTAATTCATTCAATCAACAAATTGCATTCAAATTCAAAAAATTCTTGTGATGCATAAACAATGTATACATACATGTTATATGCTTGTTCTAAATAAGAAAATTGCATTTACTTGAATTTTTCTCTCAAACGTCTGAAGGCTATTTTTAATGAAAAAGAAGGTAATTTTCTTTTGTTAACAAGTTTTTAACTTGATGGTTAAAGTATTACTCAGAATTGGCAGAAATGATTTATTACTTATACAGAAGAGGTAATAAATAAAATCCTATCTATTAAAATTTTACTAAAATGTTTCATAAACCGATCTTTTTCTAATTGATATGGATAATTAAAAAATAATATGTTCATGAAATTAAATAATATGAAAGAAATGTGACATGTAACGAATAAATCTTTTAAAAGCATTGTTATAATGTTATTGTCATTCAGATACACTTTTCTCTAGGTCATATAATGATTTGATATTTTTTGTTAGAGTTCACTTTCAAAATAAGTAAGTCGATTTTGTATGCTCAAGTAACTGAAAGTAATTATTAGTTTAAGTGCTTAAGTTATAGTATGGATTGAAGAAATTATGGATTGAAAAATAATTTTATATATTTTCTCCTTTCTAAGTATTAAAAAAATACGAAAGAATAGTATTTTTTTAAATAATTTTTTTAAACTCCAAAACTGGTTTCCGTTTTTTTCTATCAAAAATTCTTTAACAAAAAAAGAAAGAATTTTTCCCTCGAGTCTTATTGTAATTTCGAACAAAACTTAGACACTCAGAAACTTTTCTGAGTATTTGGATCAATAACAGCCCTTAAAGTGTCTGAGAACTTTCCAGAAGAATACTGTTATAAAAAAAATTCTTCTTAAACTTGGAAAAGTACCTGCTTTCTAAAAATTTCTTTGAATCACGATAATACATAAATTTCAAGATTCAAATAAGTTTCAAATTGTTTGAAAAATAATATTCAAGTGTTAAGCAAATTTATTTTTAATCTAAATATGTCTTCAATCATTGCAAATATATATATATTATAAATTCACATAAAAATATTCTAATAGCATGATAATATTTTATAATTATTGCAAAAAATATATATTACAAATACACAAAAAATATTCAAATATCACAATAATATTTTATAATTATTGCAAAAAATATATATCACAAATACACATTTAAATATTCAGATAGCATAATAGCATTTTATAATTATTGCAAAAAATACGTATTGCAAATACACCTAAAAATATTCTAATAGCACAATAATATTTTATAATTATTCTTTTTGTCAATTCAAACTTCTGAATTAACCAAAAATAATAATTCTTATGAGTAGAAAGCAAATTCAACAAGACCATTATTTAAATACACGCATCAATTAAATTTTTAGAAAAAGCATTAAAATTTGGGAATAAATATTAAGTTTTGGATTCAAACGTTCTAATTTTTTATAAACATTTCTTTCTAACCCTTTATATTAATGCTATGACAAATCATTTTAGCATTTCAGTGGAATATGCTGAAATATTTAAATGATTTTAAGAAACGAGTACAGTGTTATGTACATTGTCCTGAGATAGACAATTTTTGATATCGTGAGATTTATTAATACAGTTCTAAAAATAAATGTTATGGCAAAAAATTCACTTTTCATACTGATAATGATAAAAAAATTTATGAATTAAAAATGTTTCAAAATGCCACTAATTCGGGCATAAAAGTAATTAAAGTAATTGCAAGTAATTCAGTTTTCTTTTATAAAGAAAGATATACCTTTATGAAAGAAAGATAGAATCTTCTTAGCCCTGTTGATTAATCAGAAATGATATTGTTTAAATTCGCTGAGAGAATATTGAGACTTGAAAGGGTTGTGAAAAAAAAAGCCTAGAACAAAGAATGGATTGAAAAGATTATTATTAAATTTGAAGAAACTGGAAAGCTAAACGTGATTCCAGGAAGAGGATGGAAATCGAATTCAAGTAAAAGTGTGGAAGAAATCCTTTTTGATTTTATTTAAAAACTATTCTATTACCAGTATTCTTGGAAAAATACGTAATATGTCTCAAATTTGGTATGATACGAAAGTCTTTGTGCTACATTTTAATGTAACATCAATACAAGGTTCAATGCATTTGTATTATTTGTAATCAATGAGATATATCTTATATATTTATCCATGGTATCTCAAATATACAATAAAATACGTAATTAATAATTCATATTCTATTTCATTGCGCCTTTCTGAATAAAAAATTTGAGGATTGGGGGTTATTTCACTTTTTATTTTAACACGAAATGTTAAAAAATAATAGACGAATATTTTACACTATATAAAAGTATACTAAAGTTAAGTTTTCTTTGCTTACCTTTCTTCTGAATAAACACTTTTGGAATAAAATAGATAAAATAATAAAGTAATGTGTCCAATTTTTATATTATTGCAGTACTTGCTCTACCTCCAATGCAACATGTTTTAATGCCTATCTCATAAATTATTCAACCGGATTTTTGTTTAATATCAAAGTGACTTCCCCTTTTCAATGTATCCATATTTCAAAAAATAATCTAAAAGTCATGTCATTTAGAAGGTGTTGTTTAATTAATGACTCAAATTTAATTACCTATTACATCCCACTGTTGAAATATGTAAGAATAATATTATTTCAGGACAGACATAGGCAAGTAATTCTGCTAGATTTTGTTTAAATTTTCATTTTTAATAAATATTGGTGAAATAAATGGATCGAATTAGAGGCATATTACATATTAATATTCTATTTTTATTCAAGTACATTTTCTTATATTTATACTTATTAAATTTATAAAAATTTATTTATAATTTTTTTATTATTTAGTAATATAGAGTATTAAGTTTTAAGAGCTTTAAATAATTCCTACACAATTGAAAATTACGGAAGATATATTTCCTGGATGTTTTTGTTTTTAGTTTTTATGCCTACAGAAGCCTTAATAAAATTAAAAATACATTCAATATTTGTTGTTGTTTCTAATGACATTTGCCATATACAAGCTCGCAAACGACCGCCAGCAATTTTAAGCTGAATGAGCGTCTTTTGTTTTAGAAGTAGCGTCAATTAGAGCCAAGAGTACGACTTAGTTACACACTCATCACATTCGCTTTCACTGCCCCTTTTTACATGGGCGGGGGGGGCACATTCACGAATCTCAAAGATAGAACAGAAATATAATAACTAAGTCTGAACCACTACACGAACCCAGGTAGCAAAGATCATGAAAAAGACTTGTTACCCGGTTCCAAGACGCCTGTATTCTTCATTTAAAACCCTGGTAGTTTCAAGTTTGAAAATAACCAAAACTAATTCTCTTTCTACATACAAATAACCTTCCTACTACAAAATATTTTATTTTTAAAGAAACTGGAAACTTGCCTGCATTTTTATTTTACCATTATGCATCTCATGAATTACCAAAAAAATTACTGAACTCGATCTTCCATTAAATAAAAGGGAAAAAAATACAGAAAAACAATTTAGTTAAGAAAGTTTGTCTGTTTTTCTCTTTTTCGTAAGTTGAGATAAAAAAAATCTCCCAAGTAGAACCATTGTTAGCTAAAGCAACCATTTCTATTCGGAATCGATTTGCCATAGTTTCCCAATCTTATTTTTGTGCTGAAAATTGGCTTTTCTGCCATTTTTTATCGGAGATTGGATTCTCATTTTATGTTTTAATGTGTGAGGAGACACGTATGATTTCCGTGGACATTCCCAAGTTATTTACATAACCATTCAACCAACTAAATTATAAGTATCTGTATCATTTGTTTATCATTTGCATTCTGCTATAAAAATCCAGATATTAGATATTTCTGTCTCAGTTTTCTTCATATTTTGTTCTAAATTTTCATACGTTTTAGCGATAGGAGTCCTTCTTAGAGATAAGAATCTTTCAGGAAAACAAAAGGACCCCCGTGCAATGAGCATTAGATAGAATTTAGTCCAGACAGAAATTGATTCAAACGTACATCCTTTTCTGAAATTGCAAAGCGTACACAATTATTTATCCGAACACCGTCTGGTTATTTTTAATTAAACAATTCAACCTTTTGAAAAAAAAGCTATATCTATCTATCTATCTATCTATCTATATATATATATATATATATATATATATATATATAGATAGATAGATAGATAGATA